>JBAKBP010025565.1:0-33135 GCA_037953745.1 Lithodes maja | reverse complement strand
GTGGTAGGATGAGGGACATGAATGGGGAAGTGGTAGAGGGTGATGGTGTGGTGAAAGTATGGAAAGATCATTTTAGTAGCTTAGCTGTAAAGAGTAGGGGGAAGGCAAAGATCTCATCCATAGGAATGGAGAGAGGTAGAATAAACAGGGTAGTTGAAAGCCAGATAAGCAGAGAAGAAGTAAAAGAAGCAATCAATAGACTTAAAATGGGCAAAGCTGCTGGAGTAGATAACATCCCAGGTGAAATGCTGAGATATGGAGGAGAAGAAGCTGTTGACATAATGCATAGGTTATGTAAATTAGCATGGGAAAAGGAAAGTGTACCAGAGGACTGGAGGAAAGCAGTGATAGTACCCTTGTACAAAGGGAAGGGTTGTAAAGAAGAGTGTAAGAATTATAGGGGAATTAGCTTGCTTAGCATACCTGGAAAGGTACACACAAGAGTAGTAACACAGAGGCTACAGAAGATAACGGATGACAAAATAGGCGAGGAACAGGGAGGTTTCAGAAAGGGCAGGGGCTGCGTTGACCAGATAGCCTCAATGCGATTGTTGGTAGAGAAGTATCTGGCCAAAAACAGAAAACTCTATGCAGCATTCATGGATTTGGAAAAAGCCTACGACAAAGTAGACTGGGAGGGCCTGTGGGATGTGTTAACAGTATATGGTGTGGGAGGAAAGTTGCTAATGGCAGTAAAATCTTTTTATAGGAATGCAATGGCAAATGTGAAGGTAGGGGATAAGTTAAGTGAAAGTTTTGAGGTCAATGTAGGTGTAAGACAGGGATGTGTCATGTCAGCTTGGTTGTTCAATATATACATGGATGGAGTGATTAGGGAATGTAGGGCTGTATCAATGGGTGTGGGAGCTAGACTGGAATCAGAGGGAAGAACATGGAAGATTTTAACATGCCTATATGCGGACGATGCAGTCCTGTTGGTGGAAAATGCTGAAGAACTTCAGAGAGTGGTCATTGACTTTGACAGGGTATGTGAAAAGAGAAAGTTAAAGGTCAATGTAGGGAAATGTAAGGTAATGGTGTTTGAGAGAAGAATGCATGAAACTATAGATTTTAAGGACAAATATAGAATCAAGAAAGAACACAAGAAAAGTTGTAAAATAAAATTGAAAAATGAAGTACTAGAAGAGGTTGAAAGTTTCAAGTATTTGGGAGCTGTACTATGCAAATATGGTAAAATGGAGAGTGAGATAAAAGAGAGAAAAATGCAAGGGAGAAAAGTGATTGGAGAACTTGATAGTATTCTCAAAGGAAGAATGGTTAGCCAGGAAGTCAAAAAGTCACTGAGAAACAGTGTGCTGCTCCCAACACTCTCGTATGGAAGCGAGACATGGACGGCAAGTGACGAGGACCTCTTCAAACTAAGAGCTGTGGAGATGAGCTTTTTCAGAATGGCAGCTGGCATGAATAGGCTAGATGGGCCAAGTAATAGGGAAGTGTACGAGTCCTTTGGAATGGAAGAGCAGGCTTTGGGCATTGATTGTGGTGTGGTTGAGTGGATAAAGAGAAGTACTTTGAGGTGGTATGGTCATGTTCAGAGAATGGATGAAGACAGAATGCCAAGAAAGATATATGGGAGTCAGGTGAGTGGAACCTCTAGTAGTGGAAGACCACCTATGGTATGGGAAAAGAAAGTGGAAAAATATATTGAAGAAAAACTTCCACGTAGTGGAAGGGGCATTGTGGCACGGGCAAAGGAGGCATGTCTTGACAAAGTAGCTTGGAGACATTTCTGTCATGGCCATCCTCTAGTGGGGGTTTCCCAGGGGGAAGCAAGGCGTCGGAGATGATGATGATGATGATCTATTTCTTTATCCTCCCCATTTCCCCAGCTAACCTAGTGCCACAAGGACCCCAATGGAAATACGCCTAACGGCCTTATTGGGCTATCTTTAGTTGGAATTATGCAAGGCTGGTACAAGTCATATTTGTAACATACTATGTGGTACCAACTCTGTAAATTGCTAACTATCTATCTATCTATCTATATGCTCAGGCCCAATCCCCATTTTGGGGGTAGCCGACTCAAGACAGAGCAAGAACAGGGAAAACACAAAAACAACATAAAACAAAAAATAAACACAGATAAAAAACACAAACTCACACACATCCAGGTCACCCAGGAGAAGAACCAGAGACCAGGGTTACCAAGGTCGCTCCAGCACTCCCCCAGCCCCTGACCACCCGGAGAGGTTCCGATCTCGGCAGGCAGACATGCAGCGGAGCCAAAGCCACAAGCCCTCCCACCACACTTCCAGGCACACCCTTCATATTAATCGTCCCCCCGGGCCAGGCACCTGATGGACTATTATCTAGTCGAACTTGCGCCCGACCCCTTACTCCAAATGACCACGTGTTCACTCAACTATTCACAAGCATTCTCCATTCACTCCTGTCCACCACCACTTCCCCTGCCTGATCTATAGTCATTCCTCTATCATCCAAAGCCTTTCTTACACAGTCTCTCCATCTCAATGGGGGTCTTCCTGCCCTTCTATCTCCCCTTGTACCTGACTCACATATTCTCTTTGTAAGCCTTTCATCTCCCATTCGTTCAACATGACCATACCAGCTCAGCACCCTTCTGTCCACTCTGGCTGACAAATGTTCCTGCTGCCCCACTCTCCTACGTATCTCTTCATTCCTCAATCTGTCTCTACGAGTAACTCCACACATACTCCTCAAGCAGCTCATCTCCATCACATCCAGCCCTCTTTTCTCCTTTTTCTTCAGAGTCCATGTCTCAGCCCCATACATCACTGTTGGCACAACAATTCCTTGATTGCTAACTGAATAAATATTATTATTATTATTATTATTATTATTATTATTATTATTATTAACCAAGGTTAGAGTGGTGTAATGGTTAGTGTTTAAAAATTTGTGTGATAACCCAGGTTCGAATCCCGGTGGATCACATATGCTTTCATTAATTTAATTGGAGGGGTTTGGTGTTGTGGTGAAATATATAAAATATAGATTAATACAAAAAAAATAATATTAATTGTAGTTTCTTTATTCATACAGAATTTAGACAAATTTACCAGAATGTTCCAAACTTGCCAAACTGTCTAATTCCTTGAAAATGACGATAGTGTGTTGTTATATGTGCGATTAGTTTGCTTGAGAAACAGATTAACTTGTTCATGTAGTGATGTACACCGTATATGGTGAATTGTGTTCTTTTATTTTGCTAAAGCGTCGTTTCCACATAGCAATTTTTATTAGTTCTTTTGCCTTCATATTGTCTCGTCCTCATTTTGGTTTGTTTATTTTGCAAGTTATAATTAATATTCATGCTATATTACACAAATTTAGAAGTAAAGTTGGTTGGTGGAGAGAACATAACAATTAATTCTGGTTCAGTAGTAGTTTATCGAGAGGCCTTCCCTAGGGTTAAGCGCCCTATTAATTACTATTTCCATTCACCTATTCATAGCCTCCGATTGTGCAGTGGGAATTAATGTACATGCTAAGATTGGTATGCAGGATTCGAAACTGCATAATAAATCGTAGGCTTGTGCAGTATTCTTTAACTGTCTTCGTGGCGCAATGCATAATTGTGTTGATTTTCGGTGTGAGCGTCCTGGGTTCGAATCCCCGGACTGCCACATGTGTTTGTTAATTTCATTAATCGAGTTTAGAAGTAAAGTTGGTTGGTAGAGAGAACATAATAATATATTTCAAGTTACCATAATTCTTTAACTGTCTTGATAGCGTAATGCATAAATGCGCGGGATTTCGGTGTGCGCATCTTTGGTTAGAGTCCTTGGAGTGCCACATGTATTTGTTTATTTCATTGAGTTTAGAAGTAAAGTTGGTTGGTGAAAAACTATAATTAATTATGGTTCAGGAGCAATTTAAAGCGAGGCCTTCCCAAGGGTTAAGTGCCCCATTAATTACTCCTTCCATTCAACTATACATTAGGCTACCATAGTACAGTTGGAATGTATGTAGCCTACATGGTCAGATTAATATGCAAGATTTGAAACTGCATAATAAATCGTAGGCTTGTGCATAATTCTTAAACTGTTTTGATAGCGTAATGCATAAATGCAAGGAATTTTGGTTTGAGCATCCTAGGTTCGAGTCCTTGGAGAGCCACATGTATTTGTAGATTTCATTAATTGAGTTTAGAAGTAAAGTTGGTTGGTGAAAAAACTATAAAAACTATCCACTTGTATGTTCCTTCTCCTTTGACAGTTCTACAGTATTTGGTAAACTGTGTTGGTGATGTAATGGTTTAGATGCTTATGTTCTGGGTGTGGTGTCCCAAGTTTGAATCCCGGGATGACCATATGCTTTCTCTGATACCATAGTCTCTAGCCCACCCCACTCTGGCAAAAGGTGAGGCCAGGACCCTTTCTGGACGGTGGCCCACAGTGATAGTTAAGGCTGGGGTTTGGGAGAGAGAGAAACGCACATACGAACACAGCGTGCAGCATTTGGGACAGGATTCGAAGTCTTCAAATGCTTCACACTGCTCGTTTGTGTGTTGCCCTCTCTCTCAAACCCCACCCCTCACCATCACTGTGGGCCGCCATCCAGAAAGGGTCCTGGCCTCACCTTTTGCCAGAGCGGGGTGGGCTAGAGACTATGGTATCCGAGTGTACATTGGTGTTTTTAACCCTCTGTTCCCGGAAGGGCTCTTGAACGCCCATAAAAAAGCATACACGAGCTGCCCGGAAGGGCTCTTAAACACCCATGAGGTCAAAGCCTGTGAGCTTCGTGTGCGAGGCGTCGGTCCGACGCATGTAAACAACAGCCGGCTGGACCGTCGCCCCGCATCTCCGGCCACAAGAAGGAGAGCGTCGCTTGTTCGTGTGTGCCTGTATGTTGTTGTTAAGTATCTTAAAGTAGTGTAAAGTGGCTGTTTTGGCCATAAAGTTATCTCCAATGAAATCATCATCACAACTCAACCAGTTGACTTAGAGAGCTCTACTTAATGCCATTCTACAGGTAAATAACACAGCTACGCTTGGGGATGCGCGGGAATGCGGGAAGCAGTCAGATTAACAAATATACGGTAGCCTAGCCTAGACGTTTTTCAGCCAAAACACCCGGGTTTCGGGGAATATATATATAATACAAAGCCGGGGCTGAAGGGTTAATGGATGATTAATGATAAGAACAGGGTGTTGCTTATGCATGTCTCATTATCATTAGTCCATGATTTATTGTAATTGAATTATTCCTCATATATACTGCTGTTATTTCATTTAATTTTAATGAGTTCGTTTTATTAATTTGAACAGTAACTTTTGAGTTTGTTTTCAAGTTTTATATTTTAATTAATAAAAACCATAATATTGTCCTTTTTATTTCTCTTCTAAGTTAAGTCCCTCCACTAGAGTTAAGTCTATGGCTGCTTAATTCAGACCAGCCATGAATATTCTTTCCTCTCACTTAACCCTTGTCAAGCGGGGTGTTTTGGGCTCATTTGGGCATATTCAGGCCCTCCTGCATGATAAATCAAGCATCTGCATGAAAATAAAATTATTTAGCAAAAAACTAGGCACTAAAAGCTTCAAAATGAGACCAGAACGAGCTACGTAGCACTCGTGGTTCTCTTGCAGTGATGCCACGAACAAGGGAGTTTAGCATATTTCGGTATATTTTTCCCAGCTATGCTCACTACTGGCTACACTGCCGGCCTCTCGAGAACACAGGGAACATGAGTTAATGGGCGGCGGTAAGCCCTGGGAGTCGGCTGTCTGGCCCGCTGTGCTCCCGGCCATTTGCACTCGATTTTAACCCTTTAAAAGCCTTAATAATGCTCCTAACTTGCTGCAAATTGGTGCACGACTTAAGTCGAGCGCCGCCAATAAGGGGTTAAACATTAGGCTACCATGGTGCGGTGGGAATATGAACATGATTAGATTAATATCCAGTATTCGAGAATGGATAAGTCGTAGGCGTGTGCATAAACCGTTAACTGTCTTGGTGGTGTAATGGTTAAGGTGTCTAAAAATCTGTGTGTGATAACCTGGGTTTGAATCCTGGTGGATCACATACATGCTTTCATTAATTTCATTGGAGGTGTTTGGTGTTGTGGTGAAATTAATAAAAAATAGATTATCAAAAAGACAGTTTTGGCTGGTCAAAATATATAGAGTATTTTACTTTTCGTAACCATGGTGCCTCTCGTGTGCAAATATACATGTGCGTACTTAAGTTAGTCCATACAACATAACACTACTGTACTTGAAATGCCTGCATTCGTCGAAACCAGACATACATCGTGCACATAACATTAACATTCTTCAATTGAACATAGATGGCATCAACACAAAGAAACACGAACTCTTACAATTCATCAAACAACACAACATACACATTGCCATCTTACAAGAAACAAAACTCTGCACAACACAAAAAACACCCACATTTCATAATTTCACCACCATCAGACAAGACCGGGCTGTCGGCGGGGGCGGTGGACTCATCACCCTGGTACACAAAGAAATATCATACATAGTAACCAGTGTACAAACCAAATCCCTCCTCCCCCCAAATGATAACACAACAGAAATACAATCAATTAAAATACACACTGGCAACAACTCCAACATAACCATCATAAACACATACAGTACATCCCTCCCCAAACATCCCCTACAGTACCAAATGAATACAGACCACACTTACAACACATCACAAACACCCCACACAACATCCTGGGTGGTGACTTCAACGCCAAGACGTTTGCCTGGTTTGTCGACAACCCCGACACAGACAGAGGGCTGGTACTACAAAACCAAACCGATAACCTCATCATCCTTAACGACATCCATCAACATACCCATATTCCTCACCAAGCCCTCTATAACCCATCATCTCCAGACATCACCTTTTGCTCCCCAGAACTCGCCCCCACAACATCCTGGAGGGTGGTCAGAACCTTAGGCTCTGACCACCTCCCGATCATTATCACCACCAAAACCAGACTCACCCCAGCTAGCCACAAACACACATACACCAATTATAAAAGAGCTAACTGGGAAGCATTTACAAATGAGACGGAACAACACTTCACAACTCTAAACAGTACACCCATCACTAACATCAACAATGCTGTACACATACTCAATAAAACTATCCAAAACGCTGACAAGAAACACATTCCAAGAGGTAACAGAAAAAGACACAACCCAACTTCACACCAGAAATTCAAAACCTCATCAGACAACGCGACATACTGAAACACTCCCCAGCACCCCACACACAAGACATCACACAACAAATTCAAGCACTCAACACCCAAACTAACAACAAAATACAAGAACAACAAAAACTAAATTGGAATAACTTCCTACAAACACTTCATCACAAAACAAAACCCAAAAAACTCTACAAAACACAAAACAGCATTACACTTTCCAACAGCAACACAACACAATCACAACAACAGACTCTACTCCTTCATGTAAACAACAAGCAAACACTCTCATCAATCACTTCTCACATGTCAGCCACCTAAAACCTCACAAAGACGACCGACGTAAGAGACAATTCCCCACAGACCCTGACTATACACCCTTCACCAATCACCAGACAAAGCATATCATCAACAATCTCAAGCACTCACCCACCTGTGGCCTAGACAACATAAGCAACATACACCTCAGACACCTGGGACCACAAGGCATACAAGCACTCACTAACATATCAAACTACAGCTATTCACACAACACAATACCAGACATTTGGAAGCATGGTATCATCACATTCCCCAAACCCAACAAAGACCCCACGCTACCCTCCTCGCACCGCCCTATCACACTCCTTTGCTCCCCCTCCATGTTTCATGTCTGAAAATATGGGTTTCAAAGTACATAACCAGGTCAAAGTGGCGGCTGCGAAACGTCTTAACGGGTTGGATTCTGCGTACTTTTAAAACACGCGGTGAATTGCCTATGATAACGCTCTTCAAATCTCTAGTGCTACCGCGGTTTGAATACTGTAGCGTATTAACATCCCCATACAAAGCAGGTGAAATAAATGACGTAGAGAGTGTACAAAGAAATTTCACTTCGCATATAAGTTCGATAAAACATCTACACTATTGGGAGCGTTTAAGAGCACTGAATCTGTACTCACTGGAACGTAGAAGAGAACGTTACCTAATAATATACACGTGGAAAATCGCAGAGGGTTTAGTACCAAACCTACATACTCCGATAGTCATGAAATTCAGTGAAAGGAGAGGCTGGGAATGCGAAATCCCCCGGATGAATAACAGGGGTGCTATGGGCTCTCTGCGAGAGGGCTGGTTATCACACAGAGGCCCACGTCTCTTCAACAAACTCCCACGGCGAGTAAGAGACATGAGGGACATCTCGTCAGACAACTTCAAGAGAGCCCTAGATGTCGAACTGCAAAAAGTGCCAGACGAGCCCATCCTCGCAAGGGAGCGAGCTGTCGCTTCAAACAGTCTACTGCACCAAATCACCACCCATAACGAGGGGCGTCGCGCTCCTTGGTGCTGCTAGAGGAGCGGCGAACACATCCAAAGGTATCCAAAGGTATCCCCCGCCACAACCTAACAAACAAAATCTACAACACAAACATGCACAACAACACAAAAAGATGGCTGGCCAACTTCCTAGCAGGCAGATGTGCACACGTATCTTTTGCCGGTCAGTCATCTAAAATCAGAAACTTTCCAAACGGAGTCCCACAAGGATCCATCCTATCGCCCGCACTCTTCAATCTGTACATGCACGATATAACTACACCCAATACGCCCCAAATAAACTTAGCCTCCTATGCAGATGACATAACACTCACATGCACACACCATGACCCAAAAAGAGCAACAGATCTCCTTCAACCCTATCTCAACACACTACATGGCTGGTGCACTACAAACAGACTTAATCTAGCCCCAGCCAAATCCACCGCAACCCTGCTCACAAGCTGGACAGGAGAACATGAATACATCCCTCAACTCACCCCTAACACATACACACACACCCAAAATCCTAGGAGTAACATATGATACTCATATGACATTCAAACAGCACACCACAAACATTAAAAAGAAACTGACACCCAGACTTAACGCCCTCAGGTCACTTGCTCACACAAAATTTGGACACAGCAAAGAAACTACCACCACAGTATATAACCAATACATAAGATCAGTGATAGAATACGCAAGCCCAGCCTGGGCTTCTAACCTAGCTGAAACACATCATAAGACCTTGCAGACTATTCAAAACAAAGCCCTGAAGATCATTACAGGCTGCACAGCTACTGCACCCACAGATCACCTACATCAAGAAACCAAAATCCTCAAAGTCAAAGACCATCTGGACATGAGAGGCACTCAATTCCTGGCAGCAGCCTCCACAAACCAAGACCACCCACTAAACTACATGGCAACACACCGACAGACACCAAGAAATATCAAAACAACACCCAGCACACGTTATCACACACAATTATTGTCCTCTCTCCCTCCCTGCCCACCCCGAACCAACTTCCAGAAGCACATCCACTCATATCTCTCACCGATCCATCCACTCACTCACAGACAACACGCAGCTGCATGCACGACCTCCCGAAATCTATCCTTCCGAATCCTCCCTTCCTCGCGAGGACAGAGTCCACCTGGCCAGGCTGAGATGCGGACACCATCCAGCTCTCCTGAGCTATCAGAAGAGACTGGATGACTCCGTTGTCGACGCCTGCCCGGGATGTAACACAGCACCCCATACCATTAAACACATCATAGAAGACTGCATTTCACACAACCACTTACGCCAAAAACACAATCTACACTCAATGAGAGCTCTGTGGGAAGGCCCGATCGTGGCCATGGCCTTCCTCAGGGACTCGGGGCTGTTCGGCCAGGCAACTTAGGGAACAACAACAACCAGACGGTGGGAGCACTTGGAAGTCGGCGAGAATAACAAAAAAATCTACAAAGTCTACGGTATTTAAATCGATACTCTAATGACATTCAAACAACATACCACAAACATAAAAAATAAACTGACACCCAGACTTAACGCCCTCAGGTCACTTGCTCACATAAAATTTGGACACAACAAAGAAACCACCACCACAATCTACAAACAATACGCAATATCAGTGATGGAATATGCAAGCCCGGCCTGGGCTTCTAACTTAGCTGAAACACATCACAAGACCTTACAGGCTATTCAAAATAAAGCCCTAAAAATCATCACAGGCTGCACAGATACTACACCTACAGATCACCTACAACAAGAAACCAAAGTCCTCAAAGTCAAAGACCATCTGGACATGAGAGGCACTCAATTCCTGGCTGCAGCCTCCACAAACCAACATCACCCACTACACTACATGGCAACACACCCACAGATACCAAGAAATATCAAAACAACACCCAGCACACGGTATCACACACAAATACTATCTTCTCTCCCTCCCTGCCCACCCCAAACCAGCTTCTATAAGCACATCCATACTCATATCTCTCGCCGTTCCATCCAATCACTCATAGACAACACGCAGCTGCAGGCACGACCTCCCGAAATTCATCCTTCCAAATCCTCCCTTCCTTGCGAGGACAGAGTCCACCTGGCCAGGCTGAGATGTCAAGACTATCCAGCTCTTCTGAGCTATCAGAAGAGGCTGGATGTCTCGATCGACAACACCTGCCCAGGATGTAACACAGCACCCCATACCATTAAACACACCATAAAAGACTGCATTTCACAAAATCACTTACATCAACAACACAATCTACACTCCTTGAGAGCTCTGTGGGAAAGCCCGACTGTGGCCATGGCCTTCCTTAGAGACTCGGGGCTGTTCGGCCAGGCAGCTTAGGGAACGACAACAACATCAATACTTTCAACTCACTAAATACGACATTGTCTACATATTTCGGGCGAAAGTGGACTAGGTGAGTGCTTTTTCTACCACTATCCTTCCTTTTCTATTTAACATGATAGATTTAGCTAAAAAAAAAAAAAAAAAAAAAAAAAAAAAAAAAAAAAAAAAAAAAAAAAGTTTAAATGGGCTGGCACTGTGGGTCAATAACATGCCGGCATTCTGCGGGGGGTTAAAGATCGACGGCAGCCATTTTCCAAGGTGCACGATGGCCCAATATCAGAGTTCGTTCGTAACATGATAGGCTAAATTTGGTGCTTATACAGTATATAAAGTGTAACAATAGGTTTGAATATCGCAGCTAAATCACTTCTAAATTGCTCGCCCAGAAGAAAACATTTACACCTGAATGGGGTAAAAAGTCTATTTATCGCCAAACTAACGGGGTGAAATGTCTTAAAATCTCTAAACTAACGGAGCGTAACTGGGAGGGCTCCCAAAAGACCGCCCTCGGATTAAATAGGGTTAAAAGGCCTATATAGACCCAAGCATGCAGGACAGACGTTCATACCCGTGCGAGCTCTCATCATCATTAATTAATTTTGTACTGGGAATTAAAAATACAGTAGATATATTTAAATACACGTTCCACATAATTTAATTCACTGCACTTATTTTTACACATAATTAACTACAGTATGCACTTTTTCACAATTGACTATGCACTTTTGGTAACACTTAATTCTCTACACACATTTTTTACTTTGTTTCACATTTAAATAACCAAGCACTTTTTTTACACTTAATTTTCTGTTCACTTTGTTTCACACTTAAATAACCAAGCACTCTTTTTACACTTAATTTTCTGTGCACTTTGTTTCACACTTAAATAACCAAGCACTTTTTTTACACTTAATTTAATGTGCACTTTGTTTCACACTTAAATAACCAAGCACTTTTTTTACACTTATTTCTCTGTGCACTTTGTTTCACACTTGAATAACTTTGTACAGTGGCGCTAATAAGTCATGACTCGGCTGTCATTACGTTTGCCTCGCTATGTGCTGCATTAATGTCTGTCAGATGTTGAATAGGGTGGGTAAGTGTAGGAACATGTTGGTATATCTCACTACAAAAGAAGAAATCTGTGCTGTATTAATGTCTGTCAGATGTTGAATAGGGTGGGCAAGTGTAGGAACATGTTGGTATATCTCACTCCAGAAGAAGAAATCTGTGCTGTATTAATGTCTCAGATGTTGAATAGGGTGGGTAAGTGCAGGAACATGTTGGTATATCTCACTCCAGAAGAAGAAATCTGTGCTGTATTAATGTCTGTCAGATGTTGAATAGGGTGGGTAAGTGTAGGAACATGTTGGTATATCTCACTCCAGAAGAAGAAATCTGTGCTGCATTAATGTCTGTCAGATGTTGAATAGGGTGGGTAAGTGTAGGAACATGTTGGTATATCTCACTCCAAAAGAAGAAATCTGTACTGTATTAATGTCTGTCAGATGTTGAATAGGGTGGGCAAGTGTAGGAACATGTTGGTATATCTCACTCCAGAAGAAGAAATCTGTGCTGTATTAATGTCTGTCAGATGTTGAATAGGGTGGGTAAGTGTAGGAACATGTTGGTATATCTCACTCCAAAAGAAGAAATCTGTGCTGTATTAATGTCTGTCAGATGTTGAATAGGGTGGGTAAGTGTAGGAACATGTTGGTATATCTCACTCCAAAAGAAGATATCATGTGTAAATATTGCCGACACCAATTTGATCAAAACATAATGGGTGCCGAGACATCACTTATTATGCCGACTGTACTTTTTTCGCGCAACTACAATTAGACTGCTATGTAACCTCTTCAGTATGGCAGCACTTTATTTTCACTTTATCTTGGCTATTAGTAGGGGATTTTATTCAGCTTAGGGAGAACCTGTGGGAGGCCTAAGGTTAAATGACATTGATAAGATCTGAATATAATTTACAATAATTTGGATGATCACCATAGCTCATTTAATAGTGACCAAATTGTTTACAAGTACACAACAGTACAGTATATAATTATACAGTATATATATATATATATATATATATAAATATATATAATATATACTGTATATACCTGTATATACCGGTATAGTGAATACAAAAATGTCGGAGCATCCCCAATGACAGTTGATTCTCTTTGATACCTTGAGGCCTTTCCTAAACTGAATTAAATCAACTAATGTTTTCTTAGCTAAAATAATATGAAACACAGGAGCCAGCCATACTCAAGCTGTTAACAGAAGCATTTACAATGTTAATTCATATTGGTAACCAGAATTACTCAAATTATCCTCACCAGCCATTGTGTAAGTCAGTATAACAAAAGTACACACACTCTACAATATATACTGTATATATATATATAGATATATATCTATATATATATATATATATATATATATCTATATATATATATATATATATATATATATATATATATATATATATATGTTGTCCCTGTTCAGGCTCTGTCTTGAGTCGGCCACCCCCAGAAAAAAATAGAAATAAATAAAAATAGATAAATAAATTAAAATGCAAAACCTGCAAACCAAACAAACCAAAATTGGGACAAGGACAATATAAAGTCAAATTAAATTATCAAAATCGCTATGTGGAAACAACGCTTACTAAAATGAAAATTATTAAATAAAAGAACACAATAAATAAAAAGTGGGGAAAGGGCCTGAGTATATATATATATATATATATATATATATTTTCTTTAAGGCAGGCAAGATTGAAGGAAATACATGTATCAGCATTAATTATTTTATTATTAAGGCTTTCAATAGAACGAACAGCAAGCGGGATGCCCTCCTACAGAAATGGGAAGATGGACCTACCCCAGACGACCTCAAAATCGAAATTGACCAACAACTCTATGAATAACATAAGAGAAAAACAGAGAGCACGACCATCAATAAACTATCTCGACTGTATGGCGGAAATATAAAACTCCCCAAGCCGACGAAAGGGTATATAAACCTCACCGACACTACCCTGACCCCTGATCAAGAAGACCTCCTCAACAAAGGCCTAAATTGCCACTACACCTCTAAACCTGGACCCCACAGAAAACGTCTAGAAATCAAAGTCCTTCTTGACGACGTCCTACGGCTCCAGAAAGTTGGCAAAGTTACCACCACCCCAGCCTTACAACCCACCCTACTTAGCAGAAGCGGCCAAGACCAGAGGATCTCATCAAAGTAAAATCCTCAAAAAACATCACTTCCAAGCAGCCAAACAACTCAGGGAGAACCCTAACATCATCATACGATGAGCTGACAAAGCCTCCTGTCTGGTGATCCATGGAAAGGAAAAGTACCTGCAGAAAATGGACACCATCTTAAGCGATAAAAATAAATTCAAAAGGATCACTCGCAACCCCACAGATGAAATAAAAAGGAAAGCCAACACCACCATCACCGCTAAAACTGAAGGGGTACACATGAAAAAACTCATCGGGGAATTTTCCCCTGGTTACGCCTATGGTACTGTAACAACACACAAACCAGGAAACCCCCTCCGCCCCATCATCTCCCAGATACCTACGGCCACCTACCAGATCGCCAAGACCCTCAACAACCTCCTCACCCCCTACATACCTCGTCAATAAAACCTCAACTCCGCTAATGATTTCCTAGAAATTTTACGAGACGCCCCCCGAACTAACGACCACATCACCGCCTCTCTCGACGTGGAGAGCCTATTCACCAACGTACCTGTGGACAGGACCATCAACTTAATCCTGCAAAAAGTTTACCATTGCCCTGACACACCCAATCTTGACATACCGGAGAAGGCACTGAAGACGCTGTTGGAGCTCTGCACCAAAGAGGCACCTTTCCTCTGCCCCCGTGGAAACATGTACCAGCAAATAGACGGGATAGCGATGGGTAGCCCCCTGGGGGTCCTGTTCGCTAATATTTTCATGGGAACTATAGAAGAGGAGCTCCTTGATGCCCACCGCCCCTCGGTCTACTGCAGATATGTGCACGACATATTCGTACTAGTAAAGGACCTCAACGAACTCAGGGACCTCCAGCATCGCTTTATGGCCGCCTCAGGACTCAACTTCACCTATGAAGAGGCCACCAATGGACAGCTTCCCTTCCTCGACCTCCTTGTTTCGTTTAATAATCAAGAATTCAAAACTACCGTCTACACCAAACCCACGAACAATGGCCAATGCCTCAACGGGGAAAGTGAATGCCCCCAACGATACCTGCTGTCCACCATCGCAGCCTACATCAGGAGAGCCCTCACCCATTGCACTGCGTGGAGCGACACCCATAAGGAACTAGAACGCCTTAACCAGGTACTCGTTAACAACGGATACTCTAACACAGATGTCACCAACACCATAAGAAAACACCTTGATAAATGGTACAACCAAGCCCCCCCTACTACCAACCCAACCAACGACATCACTATCTTCTACCGCAACTACATGTCATCTGATCACAATACCGACGAATCCATCATGAAAGAAATCATTACCAAAAACGTCCTCCCCACCAACCCCGACCACAAAATAAAACTTATCATCTACTACAAATCCTCCAAAACCTCCAACCTCATCCTCCGTAACAGACCTATCTCTCCCAAGACTCCGAAAATAGACGACCATGTGATATACCAACACAATTGCAATAATGTGGACTGTGGACCTCAAACCTACGTTGGTATGACACAAAATCGTTTATCACGCCGTCTCACCCTCCATCTCCAATCTGGAGCTATCAAAGACCACTATAAAGCCCCACACCACCAAGCCCTTACTCGCTCTGACCTAGATAAAAACACCTCCGTAATTGATAAAGAGACAGAACCCAGAAGACTTGCTATACTTGAAGCCCTATATATTCAAACTCTTAATCCTTCCATAAATAATCAAACTCTCGACCTCCAAATACTCCCATCAGCTAAACATTACTCCCCTTACCACCCCAACTCTGCCCTTACCCCCCTCTCCTCCCCTCCCCTTCCCCCCCACTACTTCATTTAACCAACGCGCGCCGCCCCTCAACCCTACGCTTCAAACTGGACCAGAAACCCGAGATACAACTGGCCCACCGCCCCCCCCTCGCCCAGCAGACCCCCTACGATAACATCTAGCATCTACGAACCCGCCCAGCCAACCAGGAGGCAGGAAAAGCGCGCGCCTAATTGGTCGCCAACTAGCCAATCATATGCTAGCCGACACCCAATAAACCTTACTGTGATCTACCTAATATGTATAAATAAGCTGTTATGTTATATCCTATTCACTTACCTTCCATTCCCTGAAGATGATAGTTGTCTATCGAAACGCGTCGGATCATCATGAATTTTGCTCACCTTTTGCACAATCTCCCAGAACACCTGAGAATTGCTGTTCGTTCTATTGAAAGCCTTAATAATAAAATAATTAATGCTGATACATGTATTTCATTCAACCTCGCCTGCCTTAAAGAAAATATATTACCTGGCTACACCAACATATATATATATATATATATATATATATATATATATATATATATATATATATTAGAAAAACATTAAAATAAGTACTGTAATCAGAAGTGGACAGTTGGCGTCAGGATAAACTTAAAATCTATATTTACAATACAAAGCCTAACGCCGGGAAGAATACACGTGTGGGTTCCCTGACATCTCAACCAGTGCCAAATCAACCAAGACCACCAAACCAGTGCCAAAATAGAGTACCAACCTAACCTATCCTAATTGGTTGATTTGGATAAGAGCTACTGGTTGAAATGGTCTACTGGTCGAGTTGTCCGGTCACCTCACGTGTATGCACAAACGCCTGCAAACACATTACACACATACACACACACAATACTTCTCAGTCAAAGAAGACAATAAATAAAGACAATCTTACATTATGGTCAATTTGGTTATTCATCTGGCAAAAAAATCAATCTCTTAACAGCAAATTTTTAGATACACTTTTTGGTCATTTTTTTTTTCTCATTTATTCATTATTTTTCTAGTTTCCTCCCTAGACCTCCATCAAGCTTAAATAAACATCCATTAGATATCCCTTCTAGATTAATTTGTAAATTAGGTAGAAAAATGTATCAGCCGAAGGCCAGTTCTTCCCAAATTACAGGCTCACTATCGTTCGCCCATATAGTGTGTCTGTCAACAGATAAATAAGTTTCATTAAGATGTCGGAGGGGGTTAAGGGTTACAATTTCTGCCCAACCACGAATGAACAGACTATAGTTCGGCGATTTTAATACCTTACGCCCCATTTTTTTGTCAATATTAAGACCTTTCGTGCCATTTAGGCGTCAATTTTTTCCTGGAGGCGATAGCGAGCCTGTAATTTAGTAGGAACTGGCCTATGGCCAGAAAAATGTACAAATTTATCTCAAAGAGGGATCTTGGGGGTGTTTCTTAACCCTTAAAGATCGGGGCCCGACTTAAGTCCGAATACAAAAATTTGGACTATGTGGCGGGGCCCGCCTTAAGTCCGAGTGCAATATTGGCTCTGAGAGAGAGACGAGTGACTGGAGGAGCATGGGTTACCTGATGACCGCTCGCCACGGCCGCCGTGGACCTACTGAGATTTACTCCACTTACATCCACCCTCACTCCCTCGCTACATACGTAATTATATAAAGAAATTACCGTATTTTAGCGATTTTGCCCTTCGATTGCACGATCATTGCAAGACAACCAGTGATCGTAGAAGGATGGTTTGGGTGTCATTGGAAAGCTCAATTTATGCTCTTTCAGGGATACATACTTGTATTACGCTCTGGGTCTTGTTTATGCATGAAAAAGAGCACGGAAACAACCCCATTTATAGTAAAAAAAAACGCTGTGCGGCACGGTCAAATATACCGCCTAGGCCGCTCGTAAGGTGTTAAAGATTGATAGGTGGTTAAGGAGTAATTAAGAAAAAACACATTAACAAATAAAATAACTTAACCCTTTCACGCTCATATGACGCAGAGGTTGCCAGATTAGCAATAAGAAAGAGTTCTCTCACTCTTATAATTACCTCTCCAAAATTAGTTTTCTGCCCACAGCTAACTCAAAGACAACTGCAGAGATTGAAGTAACTAAACTAAAGGTTTCTAAATACCCCTGATGGTAACAAAGGCTTTAAAGTATCCCTAATAACCTCAAAATTGCGTCATATGTCGGAGAGGGTTAATAACCCCCGCTTCTATCTATCTATCTATTGCCGGACGTCTTACTCCCCTTACGAGGGTGGCCATACACAGAATGCCCCCAAGCGGACCTATTCCCTGTGAGAGGGACAACCCGAGCCAGTTTAGTGAAGGAGTTACAGGATTGACCACTCAATTTAGGATCCGTCCGACTCCGAGGCCCTCTGTGTATCTTGTTAGCACTATTTTTCTACAGTGGTGTTCGGCTAGTCCATCCACTAACCTGCCTTACCCTTAGGTAAGCAGTACGGATTTGTATCAGGTTTACTCCTCTAGACAGGTTGCCAACCAAGGCTGACGAGTCCCATCCACCGGCTTAATTTACAATAATCAGACAAAATAGATTAAATCCACAGTACAGTACATATTTAAGACTAAGTACTTTATAAGGGTGATATGAAATATGTCAACTATTTTTGTGTTTGGTGATGGGCTGGTCTATCAGAGTGAGAACTGAGCGATCTCTGCCATACCCATAGCTTAATCTGACTGTTCCTTTTACTTATATATTTTCTAGATCTCAAGTGACGACGTCTCTTCCGTGGATTGACCTCCCATTCTACCAAGATTGGAAGCCAAAGCGTCACATTTTTCCTTTGCCCCTCAACTTTCTCTTCATAATTGCTGAGGGGCACAGGGCCCTGGGTGGGGCTTTGGTTTTCCGGGCATTTCCGCACCCTCCTCAGCTCCCCGCCATGGAGTGGCTTCGGTCACCCAGGCTTTGTTGTGGTCGGCAGGGAGGGTTGTATGGGGGCGCTCGGTTGTGGCCTTGGCCTTGCTCGGGGCCTTGGGGCTGTTCGGCCAGGCAGCTTGGGGAACAACAACAATAACTATTTTTGTGTTTTGTCTGTGTTTGTTCGTTGTTTTGTCTTGTGTTTTGTGTTTTCCCTGTTCTGGCTCTGTCTTGAGTTGGCCACCCCCAAGAAAATACAAACAAAAAAATAATAAAATAGAGAAAAATAAAAATAAAAAATAGGAAAAGTGTGGATTGGGCCTGAGCATGTAGATAGTAGTAGTAGATCTATATATACTTGGTACAAATAACAGTAGATGTCTATTCTACTAATTTGAAACTTGGTAGAAATTGTTTACGGCATGAAGTCTACTCTAATTCTGTACAATATTAAGCCTTTGAGTACCAGCGACGTGAGTTATATTCTATTCTAGCAATATTTACACAATATTATGCAGCTTAGGAGGGATCTGTGGTGGTTTAATGGGTTGGTTGAGATAGTTTGAAGCCTTGTTATGGCTAGAGGTCCTTCCCAAGATGAATAAAATCCTCAAACAGTTGCCAGAATACGATAAATAAGACGTCCCTGATACTCAAGGGGTTAATCAAACAAATACCTCTATTTACTATCAATCTATACCACATCCTGTACAGTGGCGCTAATAAGTCATGTCTCAGCTGTCATTACGTTTGGCTCGCTCTGTGCTGTATTAATGTCTGTCAGATGTTGAATAGGGTTGTTGGTAAGTGTAGGAACATGGTTGTATATCTCACTCAAAAAGAAGCAATCATGTGTAAATATTGCTGATACCAATTATTGATCAAAACATAATTAGTGCCGAGACATCACTTATTTGGCCGACTGTACAGTAGCAATGAAACTAGATTTTCAATTAATTTCATTTTGTGTAACCCTAGAATCTCTTCGGTATTAACCCAAGAACTTCAAAGGTCCTCAATTGAGTCTGTAGCGAGATATTTTTTGTTTTTATATATTTTTTCCCTATACAGTATACTGTATATATAAATATACAATAAAAATAAAAATCAGTAGACTTAATTGAGGACCTTCGCCGTTCCCGGGTTAATTCCATCTTTTCAGTCTCTTTCAAAATTTATCTGGATCGCACTTCCTCAAAGGCATAATATATTTCCTTTGTCTTTTTACTGTGTTAGTCTAAGTTTTGGTTTCTTTATTTTGCAAGTTTTACATTATAATTATGCAACACTGTACTGTATAAAGCTTTTCACAACCAATTCATTATGCAACACTTTACAGGTCTCCCTCGATTTACGATTGGGTTACGTTCCTGAAAACCCGATCTTAGGTAGAAAAATCGTATAGCCAACCCTAGAATTAATGGGGTAAATGGGGATGCATTCTCTGACCAGCCAAAACCCAAACACCTAAAACCCATAATAATATCGTAAATCAGGGCATCGGATAGTGAGAGAGACCTGTATACTATACCGGTAAAGCTCGTCACAACCAATTCAATGTTTTTAGTGACTCTTCCGACTTTATCTCTTCAGAAGCTCCTCGAACTCACTACTTCCGAGACTCGAGACACTAAAATTGAGATCTAGTTGATTCCTGTTACCACCCCCCAAACCACCTTCCTCCTCCCCCGTGCCCCTCCCGTGCCCTTGGTCCCTGGTCGAGCCTAACATACCCTGCGACAACTTGCCAGGTGTTTCCATACTGCTGGTTAGAGGTCTGCCAATTCCGGAGGAGCTGCATGTGAAATCGGAGCTTGAATCGAGTGCTCCGGAGAATGTCAAGAGAGGCATTGACGGTGTGGATGATGGGCAGGTGGTGTGTAGGGTAGGAGATGGGTTTAGTGTGTCTCTGAGGGAATCCCGAACTGAATTGAATCCCTGAGAGTCAAGAGCCGCCTGTGAGTGTGAATCCAGAGCTTGCGGGACTAATAGCTGGTTCGACCCCTGGCTTAACCCTTGGGGTGCTAACATCTGCCCCTGGTGGAAAACTGAGGGGCCGAGGTTAGCCTCCTGGTGAGTTTGTGCAATACCCGCTGTAGCTTCCTGTAGCTTAAACAACATCTCGCTCAGATCCGAGGTGTCTGCGGAGGTATCTAGCAACTTTGGGGCATCACAGGACTCCCCACTGTCACCACCAGTACCCACCACTAGACCCGTACCCTCGCTCAACAGACGTGGCAAGTCTTCCGCCGTTATGTCCAGGTCCCCAAGGGAATGTATTGTGTTGACCTGGGACATGGTTGACGTGGGGATGAGGGAGCTGCCCATATTGGACAGTGGAATGCAGCTGGACATGGTTGAGTTACACGACGTTAAGCTGGTATTCACCGTGGATATTTCTGCATTACCCGATGACATTCCGGAAGTGATCGAGGACATACCCGAGTTAAGCGTTGAAACTCCATTATTGCAAGATGTTAGGCCTATATTGGCATTCATAGACGGCATTTCCAATCGGCCAGACGATATGCCGGAATTAACCGATGACAAACCTGAATTGCAAGATGGTATCATTGAGTTCATTGCAGGCATTTCGGACGACCCAGACGAAGTACCAGAACTAATCAAAGCCAAGCCTGATTTGCACGTTCTCTCAGAGCTGCCAGAATTGATAGATGCCATATTGGAATTTATAGTCGACATATGACTGTGGCCAGACAAGATTGAGTTGATTGATGGCATGCTAGAATTACAAGAGGATACACCAGAGCTCCTTGTAGTAGCGGCCATGTTAGAATTCATTGAAGTGATGATGGAATTCACTGAGGCTATTATGGCATTACAAGATGGAATGCTAGAGTTTTGTGAGGGGATAAGTGAAGCATTAACAGATGTACACGACGATAAGCCAGCGTTGCAAGTGGGTACTCCGGAATTGGCACTTGTGGGTATATGGACTCCGGAACTAGACAGGAATCCAGAAGCAGTAGGAAGTCTGGCACTGAATGGCATCTCTGAATTGCTGGGTACTCCAGAATCTGTAATTGGTAAGACAGATCCACAACAAGTCGACGAGGATGTACTATCGTTACTATGACTTGGGAACTGCGGTATTTCCATGGGTATAGTGAGCGCTGTGTCCGGTAGTGAGGGTGGTGTGAGGCAGGGTGGTGAGGCGTGTGTGGCTGTGGTCAGTGTGGTAGTGTGTGGGGTAGACCCGGTGTCCATGGCAAGGTTGAAGTGCGGCCCGGAGAGGCTTTGAAGACCATCAGCATTTGGAACTGACCTGGACATACTTTGGACACCATCAATATTTGTAATTGACCCAGGTAAGTTTGGGTTACCATGAGCATTTGTGTCAGGCCCTGACAAACTTTGGAGTCCAGTGATATTTGAGGTAGAGCTGCCCAGACTTTGTATTCCTACGCTACCTGAAATGGAGCTCGAGCGATTTTGTATTCCAACGGTGTCCGACATTACACTGGAGATAGTTTGCATTCCAGCTGTGTTTGGTAATGAGGTAGGGAGGGTTTGGATGCCATTGGTAACATGATTCTGCATTCCACCAGTTTTTAGAATGGTGTTCGAGAGGCACTGTAAGCCAGCATTGGAAGCAGAGTTCGCCAGGCTTTGGATTTTGCTAGCATTTGATATCAAACCAGAGAGAACTTGCAATCCACTGCTATTTGAGACTGACCTAGTTGATGGTACAGAATCCAAGACCTGGCAAGGAGTTTGGTGTGGGGTGGAGATGGTTTGCATCCTTCCACTGTCAGAGACTGAGCTACTGGAGGAGAGATGTTGCGTTCCGTTAACATTCAAGAATAGGCGACCTGAAGGGACTGAATTGGCAGTTTGACTCGAAGGCAGGTTATTGGAAACCTGATAGTGAATAGAATTAGCATTAGGAGTGAGGGGAAATGTAGTGGATATGTGAGCATGAATCGAGTTAGCATTATGATTCATGGGTATGCTAGTATGAATAGAGTCTGCATTGTGATTATGAGGCATACTGGAGATCTGAGTATGAACCAAGTTAGGATTGTGAGAGAAATTCAAGTTCGAAGAAATCTGGGTGTGAATCAAGTTATTATGAGTTGACACACCAGAGGATATCGGAGTATAAATTGTGTCCGAATTGTGAGTCTGGGATAATGTAGAGGATATAGGAGTGTGAATCCCAAACGACTCTAGCCCCAAGTTACGAGTGGCGGCCTCTAAAGCCTTGCTCACACTGTCAACGCTGTCACTCTCCTCGCTACGAGTCGGGAACGTTGGAACGGACAACTCGGATATGTTTGTATCTTCGTTGTGGCCTATGGAGTTCATGTTTTCCAGTTTATTCACTTGATGATCTAGATTGTTAATATGGTCTAGCTTGTTCATGGGTTCCAGAGTTCCTATATGAGCCACAATATCCATGTGATCCATTTTACTCATTTGATCCAACTTCTTCATCTGCTCTACCTTACTCATATGACCGAATTTGTCCAGATCTACAGTATGGATGTGCTCAAATTCATTCATAGGGTCCAGTTTATTCATGCGATCCAAGTCACTCATATTATCCAGCTTATTCATCTGCTCCAGCTTGTCAGTGTGGCATCGCTTAGTTGACATCTCGTGGGGCGAACAGTCATCGCTCTCGAAAGGTCGCTTAACTTGCGGCGTCATTGGCGTTTCAGATTTCCTCAACAACTCGGACAAGGTAGGGGGGTGAGTGTGGGGGTGGGATTCCAGAGGTGGTGGTGCATGATGGAGACCAGGGGGAACACATGGAGCAGATGGCAGACAGGGCCCAGGGGGAGTGTGCAGACCAGGCTGAGTAGTTATCATAGGGGGAGCTAACATAGAAGGATTGGCCACGGTGGGAACAGTGTTGGGAAGAATGTGGGTTGTATCACCAGTACTTGTAACAGGAGGTGTGCCCAGTATTAGGGGATGGTCAGGCACAGACTGAATACCAAGACCAGCAGCAGCAGCAGTAGTGGACACCGGAATATTGCAGCCTAGGGGATGTGTGGGATTAGGAGGATGAATCAGTACAGAAGAATTATCTGGACCAGTGGCTAGAATGGACGGCAGGGAAATATTACAAGTGAGGGGATGACTAGGCACAGGGGATGTACTCTCACAAGTGGCTGGATTGGACACCAGGGGTTCACTAGAACCAAGGGGATGGTTGGGCACAGGGGGAGCAGCCGGACAGGATATTTGATTGGCTGCCAGAGACACACTCAGACCAAGGGGTTGGCTTGGCACGGTGGGTTGATTGGAGCACAGGGTGAGTGGAATTAGACCAGGTGCTTCAGTGGATGCCCGGGGGGGATGACTGGGCACAGGTGGAGTACTGGGCCTTGGAGAATTACACAATACAGGGGTAGTACTGGACACAGGTGAATTACACGTCTCTTCAGTACTCATACCAGTGGCTTGGGTGGTTACTGGTGGAGTACTGGGATGAAGGGGATGGTTGGGTATGGAGCCTGGGGAAGGGGTAAGGGTAGCAGGGGGACCACAGTACTGTTGTTTACATCTGTACCGACCACCACCCAGCCCCAACACTCTCCCCACCAAGCTGTTCACCTGAAAGCACACAATATTAGAACAAAGGAATCACAACAAACATACACTGTATACAGGACCTACATGATTTCTCGCCTACTTACAGCGAAAAGACTATACTGAACTGGCCAGATACTATTTCAAGCAATATAAATCAATTATAGCCATCAGTCTAACCATTTTATCAATGACAATGAAAATACCGATTCTTACCTCAATACTTCCATCATCTCCCGAGAGCTTTTCATTCTCAGTAAGCTCCCACCCCTCAAGTTGAGGCTCCATACTTCTGCAATCTTCTGGTTGAACGTTAACATTTTCACCACCAGCTGTTTGGACACAGTTGGACTCCACCATCTGAACTGGATTTACCAAGAAAGTATGTGTGTCTTGGCTTCTTTCAATGGCTAAATCTGAACTCTGTATATTTTCTTCTGTATGCTTTATAGTTGTATTATTCTCCACTAGGGACAGATTTTTATTACTGTTTGCCTGCTGGGAAATGTTTTTAGCTTGTGTATTCGCTTCAACAAAATTCAAGCTCATATCTCTGCTCATTGCTATATTTTGGCCTATAGATCCACACAGTGTAAGGTTTGAGGCGCTCTCGTCACAAGCGGCCTCACTATTTATTCCTACTTCACCTAAACTGCCTCTTCTTTGGCTTCCCTGATCGCACGACACAGCTGGTGGATTCTGTTCCGGTCTAACACAAACGTTTTTAGAAGTCCCTCCAGTGTCTCCGATTTCCTGCACTCCTTTCCCTTTCCCCTTCTCACGCTCTGGTTGTGGTTTATCGTCCTTGTGTATCGGCTCCAGGGCTCGCACAAACTCCTCTTTACACTCCGTTAACAAGCTCTCCAGTTGCGTCAGTCTACTCCGCCACAAGTCAAGCGCGGCGGTATTCGCGTTTGGTGGAACTCGACACCCATTTACATCAGTTCCCATTCCATCACCCCCTACTTCACTCGTCAGTTCGTTCAATTCGCCGCCGCCCATGCCTTCTCCAAACATGCCGCTCTCTCCGCCTCCCTCTCCCACCGTTCCGTCATGGCTCCTCCTCCTTGCTCTCTTGTCGGTCTGGAAGCACAGTAGTTGCCAGGGGGACAGGTTCTGGACCAGTCGCTTACCCACGGCACACTGGATCTCACCCGGCTCATAGTCACTTAGTATCTGCGGGAGGAGGGTGAAAGTAATTAAAGTGGACGTCACACAAGCAAGTTTATCGGCTATATGTATCGGAGCCTTCAATCCGCTACTATAGTCGGTTATATTTCAGCTGATGGTAAATTGTATCCCTCAGCAATATTAGTTACTTAGAACCAGTAGTAAAATGTTAGTTACTTAGAATCAGTAGTGAAGAATATTAGTTACTTAGAATCAGTAATAAACAGTATTAGTTACTTGGAATGAATTTACTTGTAGAAACAAAGGAGTACAAAGGAAGTCAAGCAACAACAGGTCTAGCGCCCCCTTGAGGTTGCTTGCCATCTAAATCACTGCTCCATCACATCAACAGTGATTTATAGTGGGTAAGGACCAATTGGAAGGGACCTTTCATCCCATTTCTTTGTCAATATTAAAGGTGAATTCCAGGGGTGAAACCTATTCAAACTACTGTACAATGTACATTGGGATCTGTTTGGTTTTAGTGATATGATTCTGAAGAGGAGGGTGGAATGGTGAGGAGGGAGGAGAGGTTGCAGGAGGAGGAAGTCAGGGAGGAGTACAGGAGAGCAGTGGAAAGACGACTAGGTGGGTTCGACCTGGAAGTTATGGAGGAAGTGGAGGAGATGAGCAAGGTGTTTAAGGATGAGATCTGTGCAGCATGTGAGGAGGTGTGTGGAGTGAGGAGAAGAGGGAGGGGAGTGAAAGGTACAGCATGGTGGACAGAAGAGGTAAGAATAGCTGTGGAAGAAAAGAAGAAAGCATATAGAGAGTGGTTGGGTAGTAGAGGGAATGAAGATTCCGAGAGACAGAAACGAGCGAGGTACGTGGAGAGTAAGAGGGTGGTGAAGAGAGTAGTGAAGGAAAGTAAGAGAAGAGTAGATAGGAATTTGGAAGGAATCTGAGTGTAAAATGGAGGGAGAGTAAGAAACTGTTCTGGAAAGAAGTCAAGAAAGTTAGGGAAGGTAGCAAGGGAAACAGTAAGGGTGTGAAAGATAAGAATGGGAGAATGCTAGCCGAGAAGCAAGAGAGAGTCGAAAGATGGAGGGAGTACTTCAGTGAGTTGCTAAATGAAAGGAATGAAGAGCCAGCAAACATATCTGGATATGGTATGGGAGGGAGAAGAAGAGAAGTAGTGGAGGAGGAGGTGGGGATCAGGAGGTCAGAAGTGTGGGAAGCCATGAAAAGAGTGAAGTTGGGGAAAGCACCAGGAACAGATGGAGTGTGTGGGGAAATGTTGAGGTATGGTGGTGAGATAGTGATAGAATGGGTATGGAAAATGTGCAAACTAGCATGGGAGAAGGGGAGTGCACCCGATGACTGGAAGACTGGCATAATAGTCCCCCTATATAAGGGCAAAGGGGAAAGAGGAGTGTGTGGTAACCACCGAGGAATATGTCTTCTAAGCGTAGTAGGGAAGGTATACAGTAGGGTAGTGATTGAGAGAGTGAGAACGGAGAAATGGATAGGCGACGAGCAGGGAGGCTTTAGGAAGGGAAGAGGATGTGTAGATCAGATTTTTACCCTGAATTGTGTTGTGGAGAAGTATCTGGAGAAGAAACAAAAGGTGTATGTTGCCTTTATGGACTTGGAGAAGGCATATGACAGAGTGGATAGAGAAGGTTTGTGGAAAGTACTTAGAATATACGGAGTAGAGGGCAAGTTGCTGAAAGCAGTGAAGAGCGTGTATGAGGGTGCAAAGGCGTCAGTACGTGTGGAGAGTGAGCAGAGCGAGTTCTTTGACCTGAATGTTGGTTTGAAACAGGGGTGTGTGATGTCCCCGTGGTTGTTTACGGATGGAGTTATGAAAGAAATACTATCAAGAGCAGTGGATGTTGGTGTATCGCTGAAAAGGGAGGGAATTGAGTGGAAGCTACCTATACTGCTGTTTGCGGATGATACAGTTCTGATGAGTGATAATGAATGGGAGTTGCAGGGTCTGGTAAATGAGTTTGGAACAGTGTGCGAAAAACGGAATTTGAAGGTAAATACGGGGAAGAGCAAGGTTATGGTCTTCGAAAGGGGTGAAGTCACAGAGTGTGAGGTGAAGCTGAACGGTCAGGCTATGGAGATCGTCAACTCTTTTAAGTATCTGGGCAGTGTGTTGAGTAAAGATGGGACTATGGATGAAGAGGTGCGGGAGAGGGTACAACAGGGGAAGAGGGTTGTAGGAACGCTAAAAGCAGTAACAAGAAATAGGGTGGTCAGTATGGAAGTGAAGAAGTCCTTGCATGACAGTGTGGTAATCCCGACACTGACTTACGGAAGCGAAGCATGGACGTTGGTTGAGAGACTCAGACCAAGAGTGAGAGCAGTGGAAATGAATTACTTAAGGAGTGCGTGCGGAATTACATGGAGGGATAGACAGACTAATGAGGAAGTAAGAAGGAGGTGTGGTGTGGAGGTAGATGTGCTGGAAAGTGTGAAAAGGAACAACTTGAGATGGTTCGGCCATATGGAACGTATGGAAAGCGAGAGAATGACTAAGAGGGTGTACGAGAGTGAGGTGGAGGGACAGAGGGGGAGAGGCAGACCGAATATGAGGTGGAAGGATGGAGTGAGGAACTACATGAATGAAGGCGGTGCTGGTTGGGGGGAGGGGCGTCGACTGACTGGGGACAGAGGTGCATGGGGGCGGTTCGTTCGTGGCCACCCCTTCGGGGATCACGGCGTCAGGCAATAGATAGAATAGATAGAAAGGCTAATAATGTACAAGAACTATCATACGTTTATCTTGCTTTGAAACCCAATTTAAAAACAAGGACCTATATTAATTAAAGAAACAATTCAAGTCGTTATCTAATACGAATGTCGTCTTTCCCTCCTGTATTATTTTGATTTTTCCAGTCGTTATCAAATACGAATGTTATCTTTCTCTTTTTTTTTCTTTTTTTTCCCAGTCGTTATCTAATATGAATGTTGTTGTTGTTGTTGTTGTTCCCCGTGCTGCCTGGCCGAACAGCCCCAAGGCCCCGAGCAAGGCCGAGGCCATAACCGAGCGCCCCCACGGAACCCTACCCGCCGACCGCAATAAAGCCTGGGTGACCGAAGCCACTCCATGGCGGGGAGCTGAGGAGGGTGCGGAAACGCCCGGGAAACCAAAGCCCCACCCAGGGCCCTGTGCCCCTCGGCAATTATGAAGAGAAAGTTGAGGGGCAAGGGAAAAATGTGACGCTTTGGCTTCCAATCTTGGTAGATTGGGAGGTCAATCACGGAAGAGATGCAGTCACTTGAGATCTAGAAAATATGTAAGTAAAAGGAACAGTCAGAGTAAGCTATGGGTATGGCAGAGAGTGCTCAGTTCTCACTCTGATAGACCAGCCCATCACCACATGACTAGAACCCAATCCTCTCAGCATCAGCTAGGAAAGGCCCTAGAAAGCCACTTTTGGCGGGGGGATAGCTCCCCTATTTCAACCCTTTTCGGGGTTGGGCACCCGCCGTGTTATGTTATCTCTCCCTCCTATATTATTTGGACTTTTTCCATTTTTATATTTACTTATATTACTGTATTACTGTAACAAGCATAGATAGATAAATAGATATGGTACATAGAAACAGCCATGGAGGACTGAAGGGCTTCTAACTATTCTTTTATATACCAGGAATATCAAGGTGCTAAAAAGATACATAGAGGGCCTCGTAGCCGGACGGACCCTAAGTTGAGTGGTCAATCCTGTAAGTCCTTGAATAAACTGGCATGGATTGTCCTTCTCACGGGGGACAGGTCTGCTTGCGGGAATTTTGTGTATGGGCATCTTCGTAAAATGGGGTAAGGCATCCGGCAATAGAATAGAATAGAACAGTATGTTACCTGGAACGACGCCATTAGGACATGAGACCGGAACCGCACTTCATGTGGAGCACTCGGTCTTTAAATTTGTGTATTGTTTTGTATTGTATTGTACAGTATTTTATTGTATTATCAAGGATCTGTCTGGAAATACAGTATGCATAAACAGTTTTACTGTTAAAACACTACGATAGAAAGAATTCCTTTTTGTATTGTTTTATGGTGAGTTTTAGAACGTACCAAAAAAAAAAAAAATTTGTTGTGTATCGTGTCAAGTTTACTGCCTGTGATAGTTATGGATAATATTGAAGCACTGCACTAATTAGCCCCTTCAGCATGATGACACCTTTTTTATTCAATCAATCAACACCTTATTTACCTTCTATTTTGGCTGAATTAGACAATTTTATGCATCCTATGTTATTCAGAGGGTTTATGGAGATTGTATTTATCCCTATGAGTCATATTCAGTACCGACTGACTGACCGAGTCCTAGAGGTAGACTATAATTATACAATTTTCTAATGGTAACCAGAATATAATGACAATTACAACATCGTGCTGAAGGGGTTAAATAAAGTAATTGTATCCCATTGTACAGTCGCGGTTTTAACCCCTTCTGTACCGGTGCCGTCCTTTTACCTTTATTCTGCCTACTATTAGACGATTTTATTCAGTTTACAAAGGGCCTCCAGCAATTAACAGGCTTCAAAATATCTAACTTAATCCTTTTAACTACCACAGCATACTGCATAAAAACGTCTAAATATAGCTACAGTACAATAAAATTCAAAATATGTCGTCGGTATAGAAGGAGTTATTCCCTATGCACAAGTAACTTTTTTTACTCACTGTTGTATTTATGTATTATTGAGAATTTAGTATATATATATTAATGTTTATGAGTGTATTCAGGTGGTCCCTCTATATGGAGAATAATACTCTCAGAAATTGTTGGACGTTTCCTCATAAATATTCTTAAACCTGTGCAGTACTGATGACGTCCTTTTCATCATATTCTGGCAACTATTAGAAGATTTGATTCAGTTTAGCAAGGATGTCTAGCCATTGAAAGGCTACATGCTATCTCAATTAATCCTTAGAGCAACCATATATCCTTCCTAAGCTTCATATAATCGTCTAAATATATCTGAAATCAAATGAAAAAGACGTCGCCAGTACAGAAAGGGTTAAGAATTACCAGCTGAGAATAAACTTTATCAGAAAACGCAGTGAGTTGACATTTTACTATATTTTAACGACCTGGATATGCCAATGTCAGGGGGACTGAAATTTTGCATAATATTGTTTGTTATAACTTACTCGGTTTCATCACACTCTGGGCACTATTAAACGATTGTATTCAGCTTGGGAAAGATCTGTAGTAGCTCAAAAGATCAAATGAGATAGTCTGGAGCCATTTTATTATTAGAGGTCCTTCCTAAGCTGAATGAAATTATATGATAGTTGCCAGAATATAACGAAAAGGACGAAACCAGTATCTGAACGAGTTAAGTGGTGACAACAATTCATGGAATAAAAATGTCTCGTGTTGAACTACAATATTGTGTACCTTACATAATGAAACAGATTAACTTGCTCATGTAGTAATGTACACCCTATGTGGTGGATTGTGTTCTTTTATTTAATAATTTTAATTTTAGTAAGCGTTGTTTCCACATAGCGATTTTGATAATTTAATTTGACTTTATATTGTCCTTGTCCCAATTTTGGTTTGTTTAGTTTGCAAGTTTTACATTTTAATTTAATGTTTAACCCTCTCAGGCTCCGATGACACATTTAATTTCTATTTTCTGGCTATTATTTGACAATTTTATTCAGATTCAGAAGGGTCTATGTAAATCAGAGGGTTAATAGACATGATTTTTACCCTTTTAAATCCAACAGATCCTTCCTAAGCTGCATAAAAGCGTCTAATTATAGCCAGAATACACTGTCTAAATGCGTCAAGAGCCTGAAGGGGGTTAATAACTGGTTGTATATATATTTGTCATGATTCATTGTGTTCCCTATATATTATAACATTTTATAGTATAGTGTATTGCATAGTAACTATTATATACTGTATTGGAAAATTGACTGTAGAAGAAAAATAATAATTGTATTCTAGCTACCGGTACCTCCTGATGATTTTATTCAACTTAAGAAATTAATAGTCTGACAGTAGCAAGAATGTTGTTATATTGTTATAATTAATTTAAGGGTACACAATTATATGTCAGAAATCCACTTCCAACCAACCTCAGACTTTTATAGAACTCATTGCATCAACACTGCACCTCTTTGTATTTATTACTATCATTGATTTCATTAGTTAGGTTTATTTGTAAATTAATTGGTGGGTTGGTGAAAACAAATATGATTATAAGGAACTCAGAAACTTGTAACTACTGCTGCACTATGACTTGATATGCACTAAATCATTTGGCCATACAGATAGCTGAAGCCAAAGTTTTCACCCAGGTTGCAGGGTTCATTTAACCCCGTCTGGACTGGTCTCCCTCGATTTACAATTGGGTTACGTTCCTGAAAACCCGATCTTAAATAGAATAATCGTATAGCGAACCCTAAAACAAATACCTGTAGAATAATCGTATAGCGAACCCTAAAACAAATAGAATAATCGTATAGCAAACCCTAAAACTAGTAAGGTAAATGGGGATGCGTTCTCGGAGCAGCCAAAACGCAAACACAAACCCATAAAATCTATAGTAATATCGTAAATCGGGCCATCGGATAGTGAGGGAGACCTGTACTGGCAACGTCTTTTTAATATTACAGTAATTCCTCACTTACGATTGTAGTTACGTTCCTGAAAATCAAAACTGTAAGTGAAGCAACTTCGTCAATAATTAATGAACAGTATGATAATGAAGCAGCTTAAAATAAGGAGTACTACCTGCATCCTTATTGTGGTAGCTTACGTCAGTAGCTGTAAGTTTCCGAGTTGTGTATAATCCATGTTGGTATAGTAATCACACCTTAGGCTTCTAAATAAAGTCTAGGGTTCGGATCTCTGTGGTAGATTGTGGGTCAGTTGAGGAGAAAATAAATATACTGTATATATATTTTGTTTATAAAGCGAGCGAGTACAATAACGTTAACACAGGTGGAAGGATCACCGTCCCCAGTAATAGTTAGTGTGGGGTGGTGGTGGTAGTAGTGAGCAACAGGAAAGGCTCATATTATAATACACAAATTTTGCATACAACAGCTACTTTACTCTCTTAAGCAGATATTCGTGAGAATGAAAGGGAATACAATTTGGTATGTTACTTTATTTAAATTATTTAATTTTATATTTGAGTTGGAAGGATGGGAAATGGGTAATTTGTAAATACCATATTTGTAAGAATTAAATGTTCCCCCGACCCCAATTTCCTTTAGTACTGCGTGAGTGAGACACCCCTGACCCACATTAGCTGTTACCCGGGGCGTTGTGTGAGTGTTGCCACAAGTTGTGTGTGTCTCGCTAACGCCAGTCATCTGTTTCAGACTCACCGACTGTGATCAACCAACTCTCAACAGCAAGCCTAACTCACAACCCTCACCACCACTACAGCCATACCAAGACTCGCTCGCTCCATTCTCGCGTGAAGGTCGGAAATCGTTCGCACCCCACGTAATGGGCGAGGATCATATGCTCTCCACATGAAGGGTTGGAATCGTTGTGAATAATTCGCTTCCTACATGAAAGCTTGGATTTGTTTAGTCCTCATGAATGCTGGAAATATTTAGCTTTCTACATAATGGACTGGAATATTTCACCCCCCACATGAAGCCCAGGAATCATTTGTTCCCCCCATACAAAAGCAAGGACTCACTCATTCTCCAC
>JBAKBP010025564.1:0-33148 GCA_037953745.1 Lithodes maja | reverse complement strand
CGTTGACTCTCGTTGGATCTCTGTTGCACACGTGTTGACTCGTGTTACATCTGTGTAAACTCGCGTAAACTCTCGTTGATTCGTCCTACATTTTTGAAATAACGGTATTTCAAATGACACTTGCTTTTCGTGTTTCACTCGTGTTTTTTTCTCAGTGGATCGTGTTTACTCTTGTTTACTCGTGTTTGAATCGTGTAAACTCTGGCATCATGGGGGCACCAAATTTTGGCACTCACATTCGTGCTTTCTACTCTTGTTGATACGTGTTGCATGTGTGTTACATACGTGTTGTTGCGTGTAGACACGTGTCAATGTCGAAATGATGACGAAAAGCGACGAATCACCAAAGATTGTTACAAGGGTTTACACTAGTCAACACGAGTTAACACGAATAACGAAGAGTTATTCAGAGTCAAACACGAGTTAAAACGTATGTACACGAGTCTACACGTATTTAGGCCACACTCGTGGATACTCGCCACGGGGCCCAAAAATGTCATGCATGCATGACATTTTTGGACCCCGTGGCGAGTACCCACGAGTGTGTCGAGTAAACAAAGAGTATACACGAGCGTAGCACGAGTCTATACGAGTGTTGAGGAGTATCGACGAGTCATTGCTGAATAGCAAAATTTCATCACTCGTGTTGGACTCACGCACCGACTCGGCTATGTGTGAACCAGCATTTAGTTCGCGTCTATTTTGAAGGCGTTTTTTTCGGTTATTTGCCTCCTGCTGGCAATATATATGATGATGACAATATGTCATGGGGGGGGGGTGACCCCCCCTCAACCTATTATTGTATCCAAAAGCAGTCAAATAGACCGGAACATGATGGCTAGCGTCCGCCGCCGCTCCGCGTAGTGTAAACAAGGCTGGCAGTACACCCGAACTCTACATTCTACCCCACTAATTTTCCAACTAGCATAACCGATGATTATCAATGATCAATCCCAGTCAGAAACGTCCATGCTTCCCTCCCATAAGTCAATGTCGGGATTACCACACTGTCATGCAAGGACTTCTTTACTTCCATGCTGACCACCCTATTTCTTCTTACTGCTTTCAGAGTTCCTACAACACTCTTCCCCTGTTACACTTTCTCCCAGACTTCTTCATCCATAGGCCTACTCACATCTTTACTCAACACACTGCCCAAATACTTAAATGAGCTGACATTCTTCATAGCCGTTCAACCTCACTTCACACTCTATGGTTGCAACCCTTTCAAAGACCATAATATTGCTCTTCCTAGCATTTACCTCCAGATTCCGTTTTTCACACAGTTCCAAACATATTTACCTGACCCTGCAACTCCCATTCACTATCGCTCATCAGAACTGTGTTGTCAGCAACAGTACAAAGGAGTACAAAGGAGTACAAAGGAGTACAAAGGAGTACAAAGGAAATCAAGCAACAACAGATCTAGTGACCCTTCTAGGCTGCTTGTCCTCCAAAACACTGAGGATCAAGTGTCCAAACAGTGGTTTAGAGTGGGTAAGGGAACATTGGAAAGGGAACTACTGCCCTGCCACTAACGTGGCAGGACTAGGAAGTTAGTAGGGGACATATGGGTTAGTAACTGAGGGGAGGATAAAGTTATTCATTTACAAACGCAGTCAGTCGCGGGTTTGATGCGAGATATTTGTCTAGGCGGAATTTAAATGAATCAACGGTGCTGCAGTCTATAACGTTTCGGGGAAGCCCATTCCACAAGTTGACAACTCGATTGAAGAAGAAATTCTTAGATTCTTGCGAGTTAAAAGATTTACCAATAATTTTGCAACCGTTTCCCCGTGTGTAATTAGATTGGTCGATAGTGAAGTACTTACTACAGTTCATATTGTCGATGCCTTTGATGATTTTGAACACTTGAATTAAGTCGCCTCTTAATCTGCGCTGGGTTAAAGGAAATAGATTTAATTCTCTAAGACGCTCTTCGTATGGTTTGTTCTTTAGGCTAGGTATCATTTTGGTAACTCTACGTTGAACTCGTTCTAGCTTGTTTATATCTTTTTGGTAATAAGGGCACCAGGATTGAACGCAGTATTCAAGAAGAGGGCGGACTAAGGAATTGTAAAGGGTTAGGATAACTTCTTTGGATTTATGCTCAAATGACCTGCCTATAAAGCCAATTATTTTGTTTGCCTTCTTAACAACTTCTGAACATTGTTGACTCGGTTTTAGGTTACTCGATATTGTTACTCCCAGATCAGTTTCTCTGTTTACATTCTTAAGCTGAGTGCCATTCATCGAATAGTTTGCTTTCTCATTTAGGTATCCGACATGTAGTACTTTACATTTATCCGCATTGAAACTCATTTGCCAAATTTGGGCCCAACATGACAATTTATCTAGATTGTGTTGCATATCGTCAACTTGTTCTTTTGAGAGTACGCTATTTGCAATTTTTGTATCGTCAGCAAATTTTGAGATTGTGCAGGTGAGACCCTCATCTATGTCGTTGATGTAAATTAGAAAGAGAATTGGTCCTAGTACCGATCCCTGGGGTACCCCGCTACTTACATTGGTCCATTTAGATGCCTTACCGTTTATGACTACTCTTTGCTTTCTGTTGTTGAGCCAATTTTCTATCCATTTCAACACACCGTCTTGTATTCCATGCGCTTTTAGTTTTAGCAGTAAACGTTTGTGGGGAACTTTGTCAAAGGCCTTTTGAAAATCAAGGTATATAATATCTACAGCTTTACTCTCATCGTAGAGGTTGAGGATATCGTGGAAGAAGTCTAAGAGGTTTGTTAAACAGGAACGTTTTTTACGAAAGCCGTGTTGAGTATCTTTAAGTATGTTATTTTCCTCTAAGTGATTTACGAGTCTGTCTCGTATGACCGTTTCTAGCATTTTACATACAACTGAGGTTAAGCTAATTGGACGATAGTTACTGGGTAGGGATTTGCTGCCTTTTTTGAATATCGGTGTTACGTTGGCTAGCTTCCACTGATCAGGCATAGTTCCAGACTGCAAGGATTTATTGAATAGTAATGTCAGTGGTTTGGAGAGCTCATTCTTAGCTTCCTTTAGAACTCTAGGCGAGATTGTATCAGGTCCTGGCGTTTTATTTACTTTGAGTTTATCTAAACAATTCAATACTTCTCTCTCTGTAACGGTGATATTGCTTAGAACATCTGAATTATCAATCTGAATCGGCGATGGTGTAGGGATATCACTGAGGTCTTCGGTTGTAAAAACTGATGCAAAGAAGGTATTGAGGGCATTACTCATTTGTACTTCGTCTTTGGTGTATTCTCCTTTTTCATCGACTAACGGTCCAACAGTTGAAGTAACTACTTTTTTCTTTCTGATATAACTATAGAATTCTTTCGGGTTTGTTTTACTTTGATTCGCAATATGTAACTCTAAGGTCTTTTTACTTTGCTTAATTAACTTTTTGGCTTTGCGTCGTAGCTCTACAAATTTCACCCGTTCTTCGTCATTTTGTGAGGATTTTAATCTATCATTAGCAAATTTTTTAGCAAGCAGGCAGTTTGAAATATCTTTATTCCACCATTTGGGCTTATTATTATGGCCTGGACGCCGTATTTTCGATGGTATGCAGTCTTGCACTGCTTTTAGGTAAGTGGTTTCGAATAACTTCCAAGATGTATTTATGTCGTTATTGTTAATTAAAAAGCTCCAGTCAGTTTCTTTAAACATAGCTCTAAGTTTATGGAAGTTTGCTTTCTTGAAATTAGGGACTTTTTCGATGCTACTATTTGGTTCGTTACTAGTAAACTTTAAAGTGAAAGTTATCGTACGATGGTCGCTGTTACTGAATTCATCACCAACATTCAAATTCTCTATCAATTCTTCTTTTGTTGCAAGTACAATGTCAAGAACGTTATTACCACGGGTCGGCGTTCGAACAAATTGATAAAGCGAACTCTCTTGCAAGTTCGTATACAAGTCATGTCCGGAGTGTGAAGTAAGAGTATCGCCCCACTTGGTCACAGGTAAATTAAAGTCGCCAAAAATTACGGTATCTTGTGAGTTACTTACATCTGCAATTTGTTCGTAAATTTCTCGGTCAGTTTGCACTGATTGAGCTGGAGGTCTGTATATTAACGCAAGTATTATTTTTGTACCTTTATTATTCTTTATTAGCACAAAAGATGTGTCGACGTTCACAATTTGAGGTTTTGACACGAGGGTCGGGTTAAGACTTTCTTTGATATAAAATAAAACGCCACCTCCATTTTTATTTATTCGGCTGTTCTCAAACATTACATAACCGGGAAGTGAATACTCTGCTAAAAAGTCTCTATCTTCTGTATTGAGCCAAGATTCTGTTATGCCAATCACATCATAATTTTCTGTAAACACTAGTTCCTCTAAATCTGAAAATTTATTGCGTATGCTACGAGCGTTTGCATAGAAAACCTTTAAAGTTGCGGTTTTAGAACTCGCAGAACGTTCTTTCATCGAATTTTTGGTTCTGGTCGGATCTACATTTACATTCATGGCTGTCCTCGGTCCTCGGTCGTTATCCCTGACGGTTTTGAATTTGGGTCGTGTTGGTGGAGATTTATCCAAATTCGCGGTTCTTGACGGATTAGTATTTAATTCCTTTGTAGGTTGCCGTCCTCGCTGTCTTCGGTCCTCCTTCCTGGTTGTCCTGTGCTGAGTCGATTTCTTCTCCGAAAATCCTTCACCGCATCGTTGAGAAGACGCCCAAAACGTGCTGCTCCCACCTGGTTCAGATGAACTCCATCGTCCGAAAACAAATAGTCATCGTAGTAGAAATTGTCCCAGGTGTCGACGAATCCCACGTTCTCCTTCCTGCAGAGGTTTGCTAGACAACGATTTGTGCTGGTGGCTATGTTGTAAAATCGGCTCTCTACACCGAGCCGGGGGACGATTCCTGAGACGATGATCCTTGATGACTTCTCCTTAAACGACTTGATCAGCTGCTGGTACTTTAAAAGCAAATCTTCCGACCGGGTTCGCTGCACATCGTTGGATCCAACGTGGATGACGTACATTGTATTAGCAGGGGCCAGCTTTGATACTTCGTCAACTGCTGCAACTACGTCATCCACACCACCACCAGGGATACAAAAACGCTTCCTGGTCTTAGGTGCCCTGGCGCAAAACTCTGTGAGCTGACCACGTATCATCGAGTCTCCCACGAGCCGGACTTCTTCTATTTCCTCTTCGTCATCTGAGTCTGCGAGTATCTGGAAACGGTTTTGACACTCGGTAATCGGTATGTGTTTCCTGGTCTTGGGGCAAACGTTGTTCCTCACGACATGGAAGTTGTCTTGAGGGGGAAGAGAGTCACTATTTGTATCTTGAGTATCGGATACATCAGCTGAAGTGGCTACTGTAGGCGTTGAATTGTTGGCAGTTGACGTTGGGGCGTTGGTGGCTGCTGGAGTTGCGGTGACAATTGAAGTTTGTGGTACTCCAACGTTGAGTGTTACAAACTCTTGGAGTGATTCCAGCTTCATGGTGAGGACGTTGATCTTGTTGTAGGCTTCATCTAATTTCACTGTAAAATTCTCTCGTTGCTGGCAGAGCCGGCAGTCTTGAAGATCGATAGTAGCAAACATGGACTCGCCAAACCTACCGGCGCAGTTCGCACAAGCGCGAGGCATGGTGACAGTCACTTTCTTCAGATCACTTCACTCACTTAAAAAACAATTCACTCACTTTAAAACACTTCACTCACTTTAAAAACACTTCAATCACTTCAACCGAAAACAAATATGCTGAAATACGCAGAAATAGGTTATCAGGGGTGATAGCCTAACCGAAAACAAAAATGTTGAGATACGCAGAATTAGGCTTCCAGGGGCGATAGCCTAACCAAAAGTTTTTTTTTTTAAATTGAAATACGCAATAATAGGCTACCAGCGTTGAATAGCCTAACCGAAAATAATAAAATTGAAATTCGTAGAAATAGGCTACTAGGTGTGATAACCTAACCTTAAACAAATATATGTATAACAGAATATGTAACTAAATATACAATTCACCAAATAGAGATTATATAAAAATAAAGTGTGACTGCACACAAGGGGTTAATATACTGTGTCAACAGATGGCCCTGGTGTCACTGTAGCCTAGTAAAGCAGTAGCCTACTCTTTTTAGATAAAAAAGTGTATCAGTCAAAGGTTATTACAAGAACGTGCAAGCAACAACTAAAATTACAGATATATACTGTATAGCTACAGTAGGATACTAAATACAATATCTACAAGAGTTAATAATAAAACAGATTGGCTGGCTATAGGCTAGGCTAGGTTTGGGTTAGGTCAAAAGCTTGGCAGGTTGGGTTAGGCTAGGTTAGTTTGTACAAATACCACCCTTAGCTTAAAGTAAAATCAGTCTGAGGAGAAAAAGTCAAGAATATATCTAGGGGGAAAAGATAAATGAATGCACTTAAATTTGGTACAAAATTTGCTGGAATTTAATGTATAATCCCCCCAAAAGGTTTGTTTACAAAATGGCGTCGGCGTTAGTCTCTGTAGGCAGGTTAGTTAGTAAACAATATTGTTTATTAGCAAATTAATATGCAAAGCTTTACTTACATACAAGGCAGTTAAATAGATACTTACTACAGTAGGTAATGGGTACAATTAGGGGCTACGATTTTATATAAAATAGTAATAAGAGAGCGTTTGTTTACAAAGCAAAACAAAACAATAGATGGCGCTAGTGGCGCCCTGTCCGAGCAGGAGTCTTGTGATAAACACAAAGTTTATCAGTCAATACACAGCGAAATATCGTGCAGTGTTACTTACTAAGCTACAGGATGGTTAAACGTGCTCTTAACCACCGTTCATGCACAAGAATGAAGAGGATGAGTAGTTAATACTCAAATTATGATCGATATCGTGAGAGCGTTGACAAAGCGTCTGCAGCGTCTGGCGGTAGCACTACTGTATGACAGTAGTACCGGTACTGTACTGTTGAGGCAACTTCCACTCGTTTCCTTCCCTTATCAGCGGTACACCAACATCCGCTGCTCTTCCTTGTATTTCTTTCATGACTCCATCCATATATTGTACCGGTATATATTGAACAACCATGGGGACATCACACACACCCTTGCTTTAACCCAACATTCAGATTAAAGAACTCGCTCTGTTAATTATCCACACATACTGACACCTTTGCACCCTCATACATGCTCTTCATTGCTTTCAGCAACTTGCCATCTACTCCGTATATTCTCAGTACCGGTACTTTCCATATACCTTCTCTATCAATTCTGTCATAGGCCTTCTCCAACTCCATAAATGCAGCATACAACTTTTGTCGCTTCTCCAGATATTTCTCCACAACACATTTCCGGGCAAAAATCTGAGCTACACATCCTCTTCCCTTCCTAAGATGACTACAGTATGCTAACCGTTTCCCCAGCAATACTGACTGAAAATGCCCAATTATATTGCATGTCCTCTTCAGATTTATCTAAAATATGTAAAATTACACCAAATACCACTACAGTAGCACTGAAATCAATAAAACTCACTAACAGGATAAATAAATGGAAGAAATACTCCAAAAGATTAATATGTTAACCCTTTACCCAGCAATACTGACTGAAAATGCCTAAATAGATTGCATGTGCTCTTCAGATTTATACATACATATGTACATAACATTTTAAGACTGAGTGCTCCACACAGATGTGCCGTTTCAGTCTCTTTTCCTAATGGCGGTGTTCCAGGCAACCCTGTTAAGGGATGCTTTACTTGTCAAGTTTTTGGATTTGAGATCGGCACGTATAGTCCGATCTCAGGTCTTACTCGGTCCACCCCTTGGTGCAGCTCCCTCCACAATCGCAGACCTGCATCTTTTCACCCAATTTTGTTCATCCATTCTCTCCACATGTCCATACCATCCCAGTTTACTTGTACGCATCTCCTCGCTAATACTCTTTATACCTAAACGTCTCTTCAGCTCATCATTTGTTATTCTGTTGACATCTTTTATCTGAAATATGTAAAATTACACCAATTACCAACTACATTACCAAAATGTTTAATAAAGTACACTAACAGGATAAAGAAAATTTAAGAAATAGCCCTAAAGATGAATTTATCTATCTATCTATTGACGGACGCCTTGATCCCCGAAGGATTGGCCACGAACGAAACACCCCTATGCACCTCTGTCCCCAGTCAGTCGACGCCCCTCCTCCCATCCAGCACCGCTTTCACGCATATACTTCTTAACTCCATCCTTCCACCTCTCTCTCGGTTTATTTCTCCCTCTGTCCTTCCACCTCACTCGTACACTCTCTTAGTCATTCTCTCGCTTCCCATACGTTCGACATGGCCGAACCATCTCAAGGTGTTCTTTTTCGCACTTTCCAGTACATTCACACCACACCTCTCTCGTACTTCCTCACTCGTTTGTCTATCCCTCCATGTAACTCTGCACACACTTCTCAAGTAACTCATTTCCATCCCTTTCACTCTTGGTTTGAATCTCTCCAACAACGTCCATGCTTCGCTTCCGTAAGTCAGTGTCGGAATTACCACACTGTCATGCAAGGACTTCTTCAGTTCCATGCTGACCACCCTATTTCATGTTACTGCTTTCAGCATTCCTACAACCCTCTTCCCCTGTTGCACCCTCTCCCACACTTCTTCATCCATACTCCCATCTTTTCTCTGTACACTGCCAAGATACTTAAATGAGCTGACAATCTCCATAGCCTCCGTTCAACTTCACCTCACACTCTTTGGCTTCACCTTTTTCGAAGACCATAACCTTGCTCTTCCCCGCATTTACCTTCAGATTCCATTTTTCGCACACTGTTCCAAACATATTTACCTGACCCTGCAACTCCCATTCATATCGTCAGCAAACAGCAGTACACAAAAATCCACTGCTCTTCCTTGTATTTCTTTTATGACTCCATCCATATACTGTATATATAGAACAACCATCGGGACATCACACACCCTTGCTTTATCAAACATTCAGATCAAAGAACTCCCTCTGTTCATTCTTCACACGTATTGATACCTTTGCACTCTCATACATACTCTTCACTGCTTTCAGCAACTTGCCATCTACTCCATATATTCTCAGTACTTTCCACATACCTTCTCTATCAACTCTGTCATTCCACTCGTTGCCTTCCCTTATTAGTGGTACACCAACATCCACTGCTCATCCTTGCATTTCTTTTATGACTCCATCCATATACAGTACAGTATATATTGAACAACCACGGGGACATCACACACCCTTTCTTTAACCCAAAATTCAGATCAAAGAACTCGTTCTGTTCATTCTCAACACATACTGACACCTTTGCACCCTCATCCATGCTTTTCACTGCTTTCAGCAACTTGCTATCTGCTCCGTATATTCCAAGTACTTTCTACATACCGGTACCTTCTCTATCAACTCTGTCATAGACCTTCTCCAAGTCCATGAAGGCAGCATACAACTTTTGTCCCTTCTCAAGATATTTCTCCACAACATATTTCAGGGCAAAGATCAGAGCTACACATCCTCTTCCCTTCCTATGATGAATACTGTATGTTAACCGTTTCCCCAGCAATACTGACTGAAAATGCCCAAATATATTGCATGTGCTCTTCTGATTTATCTAAAATATGTAAAATTATACCAAATACCAATTACATTAGCACAAAACTCAATCAATCACAGAAACATGATAAAAACATTGAATAAATACCCCAAAAGATGAATACGTTAACCCTTTCCCCAGCAATACTTACTGAACATGCACAAATAAATTGCATGTGCTCTTCAGATTTAGCTGAAATATGTAAAATTACACCAAATACTAACTACATTAGCACAAAAATCAAGCAAGCACTTTAACAGGATAAATAAAATGGAAGAAATAGCCCAAAAATGAATTTATCTATAGCCTACCGGTATATATTGCCGGACACCTTGATCCCCGAAGGGGTGACCATGAACGAAACGCCTGCATATTTCATGCTCGCTTGAGTTATCACTCGATCGTCTTTTAGAGCTTTTCGGCCCGGGGTAATTACCACACCATCGCGTCATAAGGAGTTTGAGGGGTTAAATTGCTAGATACATAGAGGAAGAGGAATGCCAAGTAAAGCTAAACAAAAATATATAAGATATTTTTAACATGAGGTTGCTTATAATAATTTGTACCTCTGCAGTTTCTCCATGGCTAACGAAAAAGGTCACATTCCTAAGACACCCCAACCAAAAAGGCCAAGCTTCTGTACAGAAAAAATGCCACACCATTACCCTTATGGTGACCCTATCGAATAATCAAAACAACCACACTTCTTAACCCAATTCCCGCGGGGCCCCTCATATGACGGAGACGATTTTCCGGCTATTTTGTAGCCTATTAGCCAGGCCAGCTTTTGCAAGCAGCACGGATGGACGTCAGCCGGAGTCTACAGGCCCCGCCACGACACTGAGGTTTGTGTGAGAGAGCTCACTTATGTGCAGCGTCACACATAGCGAAAACAGAAAATAATTGGTAATTTTTAGCGATTTTGCCTATCGGATTTGGTAATTTTTAGCAATTTTGCCCTTCGTTTGCAAGATCCTTACAAGAAAACCAGATGTCGTACAGGGATGATTCAGGAGTAATTTGAAAGCTATTACCGTACTTTCACGAATACATAATTGTATTACGCTCTGGCTTTTGCTTATGCATGAAAATGAGCAGGGAATGAAGGCAATTTCGGGCAATTATGCCTACTCGTACAGGAGTCCTTGGAGCGGCTTCGGTCGCGCCGGTCCACACCTCTCACACCACACACACACATCACACAGTTTTTCCTACACCGAGAAATGACTCTCCGGCTGTCATTTCTCGAAGACTTCTTCTAGCCGGAGACATTGAGAGCAACCCAGGACCCACCTAAACATACATATGTCCAACTTGCTCAAAACCCATCACTTCGAGTCGCCACACTAAGGGTTCAGTTCTCTGCAATTCATGCAGGAACTGGACCCACTTCACCTGCACAACACTTGCCTCCAAGAAACACTACACGAACACCTGGACCTGTTCCTCATGCCCCTCCCTCTCCCAGTCAAATCCCTCGCCTAAAACCCGTCCACCTCTCCTCCCCAACCCACCTAACCTTCCCATATCATCCACTCCCCCCCCCCCCTAAAACCCGTCCACCTCTCCTCCCTAACCCACCTAACCTTCCCATACCATCTACATCCTCAACTCAACGCACCACACCCCATCCTAATCCATTCCAACCCCCATCTCCTGCTTCCCAATCCCCACCCCCACCTCACCCATCCCAACCCACAGCCCCTCCCTACAATCAATTAAAATACGCACTGGCAACAACTCCAACATAACCATCATAAACACATACATCCCTCCCCAAACATCCCCTACAGTACCAAATGAATACAGACCACACTTACAACACATCACAAACACCCCACACATCATCCTGGGTGGTGACTTCAACGCCAAGACGTCGGCCTGGTTTGTCGACAACCCCGACACAGACAGAGGGCTGGTACTACAAAACCAAACCGATAACCTCATCATCCTTAACGACATCCATCAACATACCCATATTCCTCACCAAGCCCTCTATAACCCATCATCTCCAGACATCACCTTTTGCTCCCCAGAACTCACCCCCACAACATCCTGGAGGGTGGTCAGAACCTTAGGCTCTGACCACCTCCCGATCATTATCACCACCAAAACCAGACTCACCCCAGCTAGCCACAAACACACATACACCAATTATAAAAGAACTAACTGGGAAGCATTCACAAATGAGACAGAACAACACTTCACACCTCTAAACAGTACACCCATCACTAACATCAACAATGCTGTACACATACTCAATAAAACTATCCAAAACGCTGACAAGAAACACATTCCAAGAGGTAACAGAAAAAGACACAACCCCAACTTCACACCAGAAATTCAAAACCTCATCAGACAACGCGACATACTGAAACACTCCCCAGCACCCCACACACAAGACATCACACAACAAATCCAAGCACTCAACACCCAAACTAACAACAAAATACAAGAACAACAAAAACTAAATTGGAATAACTTCCTACAAACACTTGATCACAAAACAAACCCCAAAAAACTCTACAAAACACTAAACAGCATCACACTTTCCAACAGCAACACAACACAATCACATGCTGCAATCACAACAACAGACTCTACTCCTTCATGTAAACAACAAGCAAACACTCTCATCAATCACTTCTCACATGTCAGTCACCTAAAACCTCACAAAGACGACCGACGTGTCATCCGACGTAAGAGACAATTCCCCACAGACCCTGACTATACACCCTTCACCAATCACCAAACAAAGCATATCATCAACAATCTCAAGCACTCACCCGCTTGTGGCCTAGACAACATAAGCAACATACACCTCAGACACCTGGGACCACAAGGCATACAAGCACTCACTAACATATCAAACTACAGTTATTCACACAACACAATACCAGACATTTGGAAGCATGGTATCATCACCACATTCCCCAAACCCAACAAAGACCCCACGCTACCCTCCTCGCACCGCCCCATCACACTCCTTTGCTCCCCCTCCAAAGTCATGGAACGCCTAGTATTACAACTAAATACACCCGACCTACCCCTAGCTCCAACACAACATGGCTTTAGGCCTACTGCACTCCACAAGCACTCTTCTCACAGGCCTTACACAAAGAGCTTTTGACGGCATCAACTCAGCTAGACCACCACACAGATCACTATTAGCCACACTCGACATTAGTAAAGCCTTCGATGCCATCCCCCGCCACAACCTAACAAACAAAATCTACAACACAAACATGCACAACAACACAAAAAGGTGGCTGGCCAACTTCCTAGCAGGCAGATGTGCACACGTATCTTTTGCCGGTCAGTCATCTAAAATCAGAAACTTTCCAAACGGATTCCCACAAGGATCCATCCTATCGCCCGCACTCTTCAATCTGTACACGTACGATATAACTACACCCAATACGTCCCAAATAAACTTAGCCTCCTATGCAGATGACATAACACTCACATGCACACACCATGACCCAAAAAGAGCAACAGATCTCCTTCAACCCTATCTCAACACACTACATGGCTGGTGCACTACAAACACTTAATCTAGCCCCAGCCAAATCCAGTGCAACCCTGCTCACAAGCTGGACAGGAGAACACGAATACATCCCTCAACTCACCATAAACAACACACCCCTAACACATACACACACCCAAAATCCTAGGAGTAACATATGATACTCATATGACATTCAAACAGCACACCACAAACATTAAAAAGAAACTGACACCCAGACTTAACGCCCTCAGGTCACTTGCTCACACAAAATTTGGACACAACAAAGAAACTACCACACAGTATATAAACAATACATAAGATCAGTGATGGAATACACAAGCCCATCCTGGGCTTCTAACCTAGCTGAAGCACATCATAAGACCTTACAGACTATTCAAAACAAAGCCCTGAAGATCATTACAGGCTGCACAGCTACTGCACTCACAGATCACCTACATCAAGAAACCAAAATCCTCAAAGTCAAAGACCATCTGGACATGAGAGGCACTCAATTCCTGGCAGCAGCCTCCACGAACCAAGACCACCCACTAAACTACATGGCAACACACCCACAGACACCAAGAAATATCAAAACAACACCCAGCACACGGTATCAAACACAATTACTGTCCTCTCTCCCACCCTGCCCACCCCGAACCAACTTCCAGAAACACATCCATACTCATATCTCTCGCCGATCCATCCACTCACTCACAGACAACATGCAGCTGCAAGCACGACCTCCCGAAATCCATCCTTCCGAATCCTCCCTTCCTCGCGAGGACAGAGTCCACCTGGCCAGGCTGAGATGCCGACACCATCCAGCTCTCCTGAGCTATCAGAAGAGACTGGATGACTCCGTTGTCGACGCCCGCCCGGGATGTAACACAGCACCCCATACCATTAAACACATCATAGAAGACTGCATTTCACACAACCACTTGCGCCAACAACACAATCTACACTCAATGAGAGCTCTGTGGGAAAACCCGATCGTGGCCATGGCCTTTCTCAGGGACTCGGGGCTGTTCGGCCAGGCAGCTTAGGGAACAACAACAACAACAACAACAACTCGTACAGGATTAATAGCTTTAACCAAAATGGTCACACTCCTTAACCCGGGAGCTGCGGGAAGACTCTTAAGAGTTCCCCCGGCGGACTGCGGGAAGACTCTCTGGAGTAAGTAAAACTAAAAATCAACTTTTTACATCGAAAAAAAAAAAAAAAAAAAAATTTTATTTTTATTTTTTTATTTTTTTATTTTTGTTTGGCCCCTGGGCCATGCAAAATCTCAGTCCTCTACCTCCCCTCCTTCCCCACTTTCCTCCTATTCCTCAGTTATCACCTATTTTCCCTATTATTCCCTTATTCTGAGGTATATTTTCGTGCTAACATTAGCGAGTTGCAAGCAGGGTGTTGTCATCACTGATGGCCATCGAGTGCAAGAGAGAGAGAGAGAGTATCGATCGACTGTGTCGCAGTGGCCTTGGGGAAAATTGGCGGGAAGGTAGCTTGCCTCACCCATACATTATACAACTCGCGGGCTATATCTCCGATTTTGACCATCCAAACGCTGTTTTCACTCGTTTTATTGTTGTTTCAGGTTAATACCTTTATAATCAACCCATAATAGGCGCATATGGATAATTATTAATGCTATTAATGGTACAATGAATATTTTAGTGACGAAAAACCTCAAATACGTCAGCACAGGGGGACGTTTTCATTTACCCCCGTGCGCACTTCAGAGGTTAATGGTCTAAGTGGCCATAGCCAAAATGGCAACACTATATTCCTTCTGTACTTTCTCCATGCCCGATAAGATACATGATATTTTGATATATGTGGCACCGCCCTTGTATCCAACACAATACCCTGCGTGCAACCCCGCTCGAACCCAGCACAACGTTGCTTGCAACTTTAATTATTATTATTATAATTATTATCATCAAGATGCAAGATGGCGGGAGGGATGAAGGGTGCGGGCGTAGCCCTCTCTCTATGTATCATCCTTCTCAACATCCAGAGGGGCTGTGCTGATATACAGGTGCAGAGGGGACCGGTAGTGTACCAGGTCAACACTAAACAAGTATTGAGGGACCTCGTCACACAGAAATCACACACGAGTGAAATTTCTGTCACCATTCCTGCCTGGTCTATTTCATATATCGGGAAGACGCCGCGACTGGGCAAATACTCTGGCACAACCTCGCTACAACACCTATTGTGCTACACTCTAATTAGCTGCGGAGATGTAGAGACCAACCCCGGCCCTAGTTCAACGTTGAAGAAACCTCACCACCAAACAAGTAAGGCAGACACCGACATTTCAACAGTCCCTAGCAGTAAAATTCGTTATAACAAACTGGGCCAGCAGGCACCTAAGTCTCCCGTCACGCTCCAACTCACAACCAAGACCGCAGGGCAACCGCCAGCACAGTGCCAACATTCTACCTACTCAACATTACCCTCAACTGTATCATCACTACCACAGATATCGGTGACCCAAGTAACACAACATGCAACCAGAACACCCAAACAAACAGGAAGCTCTAGCAAACACATCGACAATGAAGTAACAGCAACAACGGCCAAGAACAAGGACATAAAACAACAAATACAGGTAGGGGTGGGAGGGGGGCAAGGGGGAGCCACAACCTGTCCTCATCTCACGCGCTCACACACCATCAGCCGCTCACGGCGCACAGCTGATCACCACACCGCCAGACGTACGATGAACAGTAACAGGAAAATATGTATAGTGTGCGATATTGGATTCAACAAAAGGAGTACAACGTCACAATGTAGTAGTTGTAATGAAACAGTACACAATCGATGTACTTACATTACTAGCAGAAAAGAAGTGGAATGCGATAAATGTAGGGAAATAGCTATTAAGGGTCCTAAAATCATTTGTGAAATATGTGAATCACTCATAACAAGAAAACAAAGGATCATAAACTGTGTTAAGTGTAAAACTGTAGCTCACATGAAGTGCATCTCTAAGAAGACCAAAAGTGAAGAACGGGAATTCCTATGCAACATATGTGCCTTGCATTCATTACCGAATATTAATGTAAATGAACCAATTAGTATTAACAACTCAGAATCCAGCCAGGACACATTCAAAATCAAAGATGAATACAGAGTGTTCACCAACAAAGGGCTCCATCTTATCCACATTAACGCCAGATCAATGTACCATAAATTGTCAGAATTAAACTTGTTAGCTAATAAGGCCAAAGCTTCAATAATTGCAATCACAGAAACCTGGCTGGATTCAAGTATAAACGATGGTGAAATAAACATTCAAGGTTTCAATATGGTTAGGAATGATCGCAATAGGCATGGGGGAGGAGTATGTCTGTATGTAAAAAACAACCTCACACACACAACCAGGACCGACCTCCATGTAGAAAATCACGAAGCTCTGTGGATCGATCTATACCTGCCGAGGACAAGACCCATTACAATTGGGGTATGCTATAGGCCACCAGACGACACACAATTCTTGACCAAATTTGAACGAACGTTGTCATCGCTAGACCCTCGGAATGAATCCATCATACTAGGGGATTTTTAACCTGTGTTACAAACAACGAAATGATAGGCTTGTACGAGAATATAGGCATATACTGACAATGCACAATCACAAACAACTCATCACAACCCCCACACGTATCTCTGAGAACACTGCCACAATAATAGACCACATAAACTGTAACAGAGAGGACAAAATATCCCAATCAGGGGTTATACAGACTGGGATAAGTGATCACTTCGTCACATATTGCACACGAAAAACCACAAAAATTACCCTAGAGAATCACAAGATTATCAAAACAAGGTCACTCAGAAACTACAATAAAGAAACATTTCTGGACATTTTATGGAATACAGACTGGTCTCCAGTGTTTGGAAGTACAAACGTTAATGACGCATGGGTTGGCTTCAGAACCATCATCACAAACATTCTAGACGAAATAGCTCCTCTGAAAGACATACGAATTAAAGCAAGGTCAGACCCATGGATCAACAATGACATACTACACCATCTGGAACACAGAGACAATCTGTTAAAAAGGCTAGCGAAACATAGACAGGATCAAGGTCTGAAACATGAGTTCAACAGGGCCAGGAATAAACTAAGTAGGAAAATAAAATCAGCGAAAACTAATTATTTTCACAATAAGGCAGAGGAATATCAGAATAACCCAAAGAAACTATGGAGGCACCTAAAAACAACAGGCTACAGCAACAAGACAAGGGATTCGTCTAACACTAATATTGCTCTCACCATTAATGATCAGATTTGCCACGATAAACGACAAATTTCAACCTACTTCAACTCCTTCTTCACCTCCATAGCAAACACACTTGCACAGAACCTACCTCAACCTCTCAATAAATACACGACAACAACGGCCACCTTTCGAAATTTCTACAGAGATAAAGACATACACCCAAACACATTTGGATTGCAAAATGTTACACCAAAATACACTTTTGACGAGCTGTCTAACCTAAATGTACATAAAAGCACAGGACCAGACAAAATTCCTGCCAAATTTCTACGAGATGGAGCCATTGGTATAGCAGGCCCCCTAACTCACATCATCAACTTGTCAATTAACACCAACACTGTACCTGCTGAACTGAAGGAAGCTATTGTAACCCCTCTATTCAAGAAAGGAAATAAACTAGAAGTTGGTAACTACAGACCAGTTAGCATATTATGTATTGTATCTAAAATCCTTGAAAGAGCGGTATACACCCAAATTGAACACTACCTCAAACAAAATGATCTATTCTATAAGTTTCAATCAGGTTTCAGATGCATGTACTCGACAGACTCCTGTCTCATCCACTTAACGGATCACATTCGTAAAGAAATGTCTAAAGGTAACTACACCGGTATGGTTCTTCTTGATCTACAAAAAGCGTTTGACACAGTAGACCATGATATCCTATGTAATAAACTACAAGCAATGGGCATAGGATCTGTGAACTGGTTTAAATCTTATCTTAGTGGTAGAACCCAAAGAGTCAAAATTGATGATAATATATCTGATCCTATGCCAATTAACTGTGGGGTCCCGCAGGGAAGCATCCTTGGTCCCTTACTCTTTCTCTGTTATGTGAACGACATGGAACTGAGCGTCTCATGTAAATTATTACTGTATGCAGACGACAGCGTGCTCCTGGTTTCAGGAAAAGACCCAATAAGTATTGCCGCTTCACTTTCCAAAGAACTAGAATCATGTAGTGAATGGCTAGTGGACAATAGACTATCTCTTCACCTGGGCAAGACGGAAGCCATCTTATGTGGAACAAAACGCAAACTGAAAGACATTGTGGGCTTCTCGGTCAACTGTAATGATATTCCTATAACAACAGTGTCACAAGTTAAATATCTCGGACTAAAACTGGACGCGAGTTTGTCAGGTGAAACAATTTTGGAATCTATCCTGAGTAAGTGTAGAGCACGTATAAAATACCTGTATAGACAGGTGGGATGCTTGCCCGCGGCGACCAAAAAGACCCTCTGCCAAGCGCTTGTTCAATGTCATTTTGACTATTCTGTGTCATCCTGGTACTCTGCATCATCTAAATCAGCACAGCACAAACTTCAGGTCACTCAAAATAAAATGGTTAGGTTCATGCTGAACCTAGGACCCAGATCACATGTTGGCCAGGAACAACTTCAGTCACTAGGTATGCTCAATGTCGCTGACAGGGCCAAACAAATCAGGCTCACTAATGCCTTCAAAATTTTCTATGACAGAGCTCCAGAGTACCTAAAGAATGATTTTGTTAAAGCAAATGAGAGGAGTGGACATAATACAAGAAACAGGATGTTTAATTTTAAGGTCCCGAGAATCCAAGGACAGGGTAAGCAAACATTCTTCTTCACCGCCATCAAAGACTGGAACGACCTACCCCAGTCAGTCCGTGAAAAGAGAACACTGTATTCCTTCAGACGTAGCCTGAAGGAACACCTGAACCGGACAGCTGCGAGAAGGGAGCACCAAGCTTATGTCTACTACTAAATGCGACATAAGAGATAGACAAACCAAACTGAAATGATTACTGATTACGGATTACTGATATTTACTATAGGATGTAAGGTATCTTAAAATAACCCACTAGAAATACTTTTTCTAAAGTATCCATTTCTTTATCCTCCCCATTTTTCCCCAGCTAACCTAATCCCACAAGGACCCCAATGGAAATACGCCTAACGGCCTTATTGGGCTATCCTTAGTTGGAATTATGCAAGGCTGGTACATGTCATATTTGTAACAAACTATGTGGTACCAACTCTGTAAATTGCTAACTGAATAAATATTATTATTATTATTATTATTATTATTATTATTATAGTACACCAATTCTGGTTTAGTCAAGTTAACCATAACTTTACATAGTTTTCTATGGAATGCAATTAAAAAAGAAAACTATTTCGACCCCTAACTTTAATATAATCACATAAACGCCTTTCCATTATTTGTATTTTTTGCTTATATATCGCTATTTCAGAGTTGTTAATTTTAGACAAGCATTTAACAAAAATTAAAGAAATCATATAGTAAAAATAGAGAAATACAAAAGCAATTTATTGTTATAGCCAAGATGTATATACTTTGGAGTCATTAGCGGCCTATATTGTCAGGCGTTCACTGTCAAGTCCTCATTCTTACCCTTACAGCTGCAGCTATTAGACTTGTTATTAGTCTGCTCAGAGTTTTTTTTATTGACAATTGTTGAGAAGATTTACCTGCTAACAATTGTTGATCAAAATGACCAACAAGATCCTGTATGTGGGGGAGGTTCCCTGGTTGCGGGAGCTGAGGGCTAATGTGATGGAGCTACTGGAACTACACCGAACGGCTGGGAACACACTCGCTCGTTCTGATGCTGTTGTTAGGTCATTTGGTCACACCTTCCTCGACACTTGGAAGGTTTTGATGCAGAAGTCTTTGGTGTCTTGTTATCCTACTGGACTCCAGGAATTCTGTGAATGGATGGCCAACACTGCAGAGTACTAAAAGTTTGGCAGGCCTCACTTGGCACACGTCCTTGCCTGTCTCGATTTTTTCATGGACCCTCCCAAGAAAGCTTCTTCTCAGAAGCTTGTACTGCAAGATCAGCTTCCTAGTTGTACCTGTTCTTACGAACAGCTGAAACCACAGCTTGTTTATAAGCGTTCTCTTAGCTCTGGTGCCTCGTGTGAAACATTTCTGTTTCGGGACAATGGTAAATATCGAGTATGCAAACTGGGCAAGCGAGAAGATTGGAGCATGTTTCAGGCTTTCTGGATCATCTGCGGGGTGCTGGAGGCTCCCCAGCCTTGCATGCCAACTGCTCCGACCATCCTTGTCTCTTCCTGTCCCGTGTGGAGGGCAAGACTCTAAGTCGTGCGTAGCCGTCTTACTGCTCGAGGGTTGGTGGAAGTGTTCTTGGCACTGGCACGCAGCCAACAGGAGGTTCACAAGACAGGGGTCCTACATAACGATATCAAAGCCGATAATGTAATTGTCAAGATTCCTATGGCTGGTCTTGCAAAGGTTCAAGCCGCTCTGATTGACTTTGGATTGGGGGCACTAGTAGATCAATTAAGTTGCACATACAAGAAACTGTGGTTGAAATACAAAAACGTTATCACCCTTACCTCATGGTGAGAATATCCTTGTGCGGCGCTGTACAGTATAGGCTAGCCTAGGCCTAGGCCAAGCAGTTCCCCATCCAACGTTGTCAACGCTCCAGAAACTGCGACCTCAAACCACAATCCGACCTGACCTACAGCTGCAGTGATGCCCACACGAACCACCGACCTCAGCTGAATCTATTCACCTACCACAGCAACACTACACTCGGTAAATACGACGGGAGCTCCCTGCGACCTCTGCACCCTAATCCTCACACGCGTGTTTACTGCCTACTCCCCCTTCGTTCGCCCAATGTGCCTAAAACTAACTAACCTACCCAACGTAAATCAAATCTACCCAACGTAAATCGAATTACACCACACGCCCCCCTGATCTCAAGATCAATCTAACAAAAAAACAACTACAAATTATAGTAATTTTCCACCGTACCTAATGGCATACCGCCCTAGTACTACTAAGGTACGTTGGACATCGCGCAGTCCCTTTATCCCACCTACTCCATTTCACAATCACTTCCCATCTCATAATTTCCCATCCACCCTGGCCGTCGCCTCTCTCTCTGCGACCGTCGTGGTACCACTTCGTTTTCTTCTACCTCTTCTTGCTCATCATATTCCACCTCATCATCAGTTGAAGACTCTACCACTCTTCTGACGTCCAAGATGTGACGTGGCATCCCGTCGACACTGAGGTTATTCCTGGAATGCACGTCCGTCACAGTACCCCTCCCCCACTGGGATGCACACTTTGCGTTTGGGGGCTTCACCCAAATCTCCTCCCCAATTTGGATAGAGGCAGGCCCTTCCTCCCCCCCAATGGCCATCAGCACTGCACATGGATGTCGCCACTCATACTGAAATACTGCTCTTTGTGGTACAGTTCTCTCATCCTGACCTGACCTAGGGGACATATTATACCAAAATACTGCTTCCATAGGCACTACCTGCCACCTCTCTGCCATCGCCTTGATTGTCCGATGATGTCTTTCCACAATTCCGTTCCCACTTGGCCGATACGCAGCTCTAAAGAAACGTTGGACATTCCACCTATCAAGCATGTCCTTCAAGGCCTGCAACCGAAAAGCAGTACCGTTATCCATCAAAACCTCATCAACTGGGACACTCTCTAGGAAGATCTCATTCAGCACACCTGCAATCTCTTCCACATTCTCTGCTCTTAATTCCCTCCAGGTAGCCACCCGTCCAGGTCCGCAGTCTACCATAGATAGGTACAACCCCTGCCGATAGTGTGTCACATCAACCGCCAACCTTTTCCAATCGTTATCCACTCTAATCTCCCCAGACACATGTACGTTCGGTGCAGGGTCGATCGACTGATATCTGTCACAACGTCTCACCACCTCTCGAACGTTGTCCCTCGTGACTGCAGGGTCAACCTTCCTTGCCACAAACAGCATCCTGTCGACTCCCATGTGGTGCATTTGTTGTAGCTCCTTTACACTTGGTGCTCCCATGCAACACACCATAGCCGCCTCCTTTGTCTCCTCTGGCACCCCAAGCTATGATTTCTTTACTCTTGTTAGGGCATCTGCCTTGTTCTTCTCTGATGGCACAAACACTACACAAAACTGCAGACCATACACATCTTTCAACTCCCTCAGAATTCCCAGACGACGCTTCACAATCAGTTCTGAGGCTCCCTTCGTTCGAACTCTTTTCTCTTCCGTCACCACTGATTTCAGCCAACCAAACACTGTAGCAAAATCAGTTCGAACCTCGATCTCTCGCAAACCCCATTTCAAGGCCAAATTGATACCTGTCAACACCGCATCCAACTCGGCCACATTGATATGACTGTAGTCGTGCTTCTTCCTCAACTTCTACATTACCTATCTCCAATATCACGCCTGTCGCTATACTACTTGCGTCACACCATACAACCCCCTTCTCCGACTTCGGGGTGTACCATCTTTCTCTTACTGGGTCTTCGCATCTCACTCTTTCTATGACATCTTGCATCATCGTGACTGTCTCTTTTCCGACCCTGTCTTCCCATCTTACACCTTCCGCTCTCCTCTTAACGTAACTACATGCTACCCGAAGCCATCCTGCAATGGGATAGTGGCCCACCAGCCTTCCACAAGCTGAGAATAGCTCTCTCCTACTCCAGTTCTCCCTAATTCCCGGAACCTCATTACCTCTCTGCAATACTAGCTCGCCTGTTCTATCTCTGTCTAATCTCAAGCCCAACGCCGTACCCCTTCCAACGGCTGTGGCTCCTTTGTGGCCAATCCAAACCTAGCCAAGTGCTCTACAACCTCGGCTGCCGTCACCACAGTCTCATCCACTAGTATATCGTCAATATATGAATTCGTGGCAGCCTTCATCTTCTCCCTTTTCCCCAGCACTGTCTTGAGTATCCTCGCCATGATTCTTGGAGCCGAATTCAACCCGAAACCCAACCTCGTCAAGCAATACGTTTTCCCCTTATATCTCACCAGCTGGTACTTCCAGAACTTCTCTGTCACATGAATTTGTACATAAGCGGACTTCAAATCCACAATGGTCGAGGCCCCACCCATCTGCCTCCACTCACTGAGTGTCTCGCCGCACACATCCGCGACGTCATCGCCTGTGTGACTCATCACGTGGGTATTAAGTTCACGAAAATCCAATAGAGGCCGTACCTTGTTTTTCGTCGGTTGAACCACCGCCATCAACGGCAACACTCCACGCTCCACTTCCTCCCACCACGGCAGAATGCCCTCATCAATCCACCTCTTTACCTCCTTGTCAAAATCTTCTCTCACTCCCTCTTTCATACCATGTTCGTAACAACAAACTTTGTTCTTCAAAACAGGCAACTTCTCCTTTCAACAACCACTCGACTACCCACTTCCGACCATCAAATACCGCAACAAAATCCTTATCCTCAATCTTGCATGGATCAGCCCCCCATTCGGTGCCTGTCTTCAACACCCCTCTCTTTGGCTCAACAACCCTGGCTGCCTTTGTGAACTTATCTTTCAGCTCTTCAGTCTCTGTCAGCTTCACAACCCTCCCTTCCAAATTTATGGCCACAGCGCATTGGGTCTCTCCACTCTCGGCAGTTGAACGGCTTACCGGTACCTTCCCAAACGTTACCGGTACTCTTCCATCTACAATCGTAGCGCCACCCAATTGGCTGATCACATCCATCCCCATCACTACATCAATGCCGTCAATTACTCTATCAAGTACTATGGCCCTGATCCACAATCGGATTCCTCGCATTGTCAACTCCACTTCTCTGGCACCCTCACACCTTATCTCTTTTCCATCGACTGCAACCAGCCTAGCGTCCTCTCCCTCACACTTTCCTACCAAACGAGAGGCCAACACAGTGGTCGAACAGCCAGTATCCACAAGGGCTCTTGCCCCTTTCCCCCCCACCAGTACCTCCACTACTGGCAGGGAGCTTGGGAGCGCCTTTACTCGACTAAAGGGGTAGCTTCCGGAGCAGCAGCTCCCCTTTGACCGTTTCCGTGGTTGCAACGGCTCGCTATGTGACCCTCCTTCCCACACCGATAGCAAGTTATGGCTGGCTTCGGCTCCTTACACTCCCTTGCCATGTGAGAGCCACCACATCTGAAGCAGCGACCTTTGAACCCACGCGCCTGCGGTGCCTCCCATTTCCTGCCACGCGGCTCACCCCGAGGAGCCTGCCACCTTGCCTCCACTTCCGGCCCCCCAGTAGCAACCGCTGCAACTCCTTGGCTTCCTCCTGATGCCAATACTCTAGCCCTAACTATTAATTCACTCACGCTCACCGACTCAACATCCTTAACCTGCTGTAGCTCCATTGATATCCTGTCCGGAAAACCAGTTATAAAAGCTAGCTTCACGGCCCTCTCCAAGCCCTCTCCCTCTACCCCGCTAGCCCTGCCACCCTCCTTATCTCGTTAGCAAAGACATCCACCTGCTCACCTGTCCATATCACCCTCTTTAGCTTTCCATATGCCTCAAACATTCCCTGTGTAAAAGCTTCCTTCAATCTAGCACTTATCCTCTTAGCATCTGATTGATCATTCTCACTCATTTCAAGGTACAAGGCTAATGCATCTCCCTCCAAGTACAGTGGTATGAAACTAGCCAAGTCTTCAACTTTCAACAGTTTCGCCACGAACTCTGCCTTTTTTAGCCACGCCACCACGTCGCCCTTACCATCATATGACTTCATCATTGCACTACTCACCTTCACTTTTGCAGACATGGTGACTAGTATAAGCCCGGATAGCTTGTGGTTGAAATACAAAATGTTAGCACCCTTACCTCACGGTGCGAATATCCCTGCAGAGCAGCGCTGAAAGCCTAGGCCTATTCCGCGTCGACAACGCTCCAGAAACTGCGACCACGAACCACAATCCAACCTGACCTACAGCTACAGTGATGACCACAAACCACAATCCAACCTGACCTACAGCTACAGTGATGCCCACACGAACCACCGACTTCGGCTGAATCTATTCACCCACCACCGGAACAATGCACTCAGTAAATACAACAGGAGCTCCCTACAACCTGCACACCAAAGTCGTCACACACATGCCTCCCTGTTTACTCCCGTTCGTTCCCGAATCTGTTCATTCACCGAATATCCCTAAAACTAGCCAGCCCACCCAAATATGCCTAAATCTAGCTAGCCTACCCAACATAAATCAAATTACACCACACTTCTTTGGGACAGGTTGTATGAGATCAAACTTCCAGCAAGAAGAGAAGACGTTAGAAAAGAGACAGAGAGGAAAGAGTTTGCCTAGGTAGGGAGTCAGCACGGAAGCACAGTTTTTTAGTACAACAAGAGAAACACCGTCCGGACTGTACGCCTTCTTAGAATTAAGCCCAGAGAGGGTAGAAAGTACATCTCTAGAAGATATTAGGATATTAGGCATAAGCAGGAGAGAGGGTGGTGGAGAGGGAGGAATAGCACCGGAATCATCCAAGGTGGAGTTTCTAGCAAAAGTTTGAGCGAAGAATTCAGCTTTGTCAGAGGAAGAAGTGATGGTTGTGCGATCAGACTGGAAAAAGCGAAAGACAAGGAAGAAAAATTGTTGGAGTGGTTTTTGGCTAGATGCCAGAAAGCTTGGGAAGAGCTAGAGTTGGATAGTTCAATGCATTTATTATTGATGAAAGAGTGCTTGGCAAGTCGAAGAACAGATTTGGCTTGAATCCGGGCAGAAACATAGAGGAAGAATGAGATTCTTCAGTTTTAAGGCGTCGGTACCGTTTGAATGCTTCCTCCTTGTTGCGGACAGCAGTAGAACAAGCGTGAGTAAACCAAGATTTATTTTGCATTAGTCTGCGAGAAAGAAAATGGAATGTATGCTTCCATGCCAGAGAGGATTACCTCGGTAATGCATTCAGCACTCTTCGAGGGTCCTCGGCCACGGAAGCAAAAGTAATTCCATGGGAAATCAAAGAAGTACTGCCGAAGAGCCTCCCCGTTGGCAGCGCCAAAGTGCCCCAAGCGCCGCCGGTTGGGAGGATCGGGTGGCCGTATTGGAGAGATAGGACAGGTGACAGAGATAAGTTTATGGTCGGAGGAACCCAAAGGAGAAAAAAGATTGACAGTATAAGAAGAAGGGGTAGAAGTTAGAAACAAGTCAAGAATGTTGGGCCGATCTCCTAAATTCTAAATACTACTAAATAGGGTATTAGGATGAGACCGTAGAGGATTTTATTAGACCAAGTATATGGATTCTTATGGTAATAATTTGTTCTAGGACCTACATCAAGTGCTTTGATGATGGACCAAGGTAGTCTGAAATAATGAAAGTTAATATGGTGAATACGGGTGTTGCTCTAATCATTATGTTACCTTCGTGTACTACCCACCATTTCCAATATAGGCATATATATATACAGTATACTGTATATATATATAGAGAGAGAGAGAGAGAGAGTGTGAGAGTGAGAGAGTCTGATATTAATGGGGGCTGCTACAAGTAGGTGCTAATTTCCCGGATTACCTGGATTAGCTTGGGATCTTAAGGTAAAGGGTCCACGTAGGCTGGTATCCAAAGGTCGGTCAGCGTTTTTTTTTCTTTTTCGCAACCCTCTTCGCCCACACTCATATGGTAGCTTTTGACATTTTTCATAACGCTATATTTAATATATCATTGATGACTTCGCCTATTAATAATAATAGTCTCCATTCAACATCCTGCTCCAGCATTTTGAATAGCCCGCGCGGAAGCATCATTGAGTACTTGTCATAAGTGCACGCTTAATTCCCTTATGGATCGTCATTTTGATCGGGTACCCTACAGAAAAAAACTCCGTAAAAAATAATAAAGAAGAATTAATTTAATACCTGTTATCTTATGACTTGCCATATTCGTGGATTTCTCATGCTTTGTTTCCCCAACACCAGGCCCTCTAGCAGCCATCTTCGTCCTTCCTTCTTCCGCGTCCCTACCGACAACAGGGCTCGCGCCGTGTTCGCTTCATTCGACGTTCGCAGAGCTTCTAGTGAGTCCTTGCTCATTTGTATACATCTGTGTTGTAGTAACAGGGTTTAGATTAGCTAACACGGCTGCCAGATTGGTAGGTCCGCAGGAAGAGTGTGTTAAAATAGGGTACCATTGTCACAGGTGTCTACGAGTCCCGGATGGGTGTACCGCGTGTGTTGTTTTTGTGATACGCCTTAGCTGTTGTGTTTACTTAGCTAGGAGGCGACCACTCTATGAGGCATGATACAGACTGTCAATATTGAGGAGAGTATATGCCATTGTCTTCAAATATCAGCAAAAGCTCTGGTTTAAGGGTATCTGCACGTGGTGCTCCGCCTTCCAGGGTTCGTGTTTTGCTTAGGCCCCTTGGGTGGGCCTCCCTCTGCATGGTGCGGCTGCTGGGTGCCGGAGCGTCGTCTGCTGGGATGTTCTTCGGACCACGTGGTCGGCCGAATTAGGGGTCTCCGACGTAGGCTTCAGGTAATTTAGGTTTCTAAATTTCTGTTGATATTGTTACCTATGTATGCCCCCTGTTTTGGTTCATGCTTGCGGGCTGGCACCGTTGGGGGGTAAGGGAGACGTCCCTATGTGTCATTATGCATTTTATATATATGTGTGGGATTGCAGGAAAGAGGTTGTGCCAACCCTGTTTCCCGGCAGTTTTTGTCTGTTACGGCGGCCCCGTGCGGAGGGGTCCAGGTTATCCATCTCTAACGGATAGGAACGTTCAAGATCCCGGCGTGGTTTGGCTGAACCACACTCTCCCGGTGGAATTGCATTCCTAGAAGGGCTACCAACTCGGCCCGCCGAGTTAACGCGCCCTGACTGGCCTAGTGACATGTTAAGACTTTATCGCCTGCGGCGCCACCAGTCAAGTGTATACGAAGTGGTAAGATTAGTTTTGCAAACTCGTTCAGAATAATCACAACTTAAAAGGTCATGGGACCTGTGGCTCTTGTCACAGGTAAGTTATTAAAAAAGTCAGCCAGACAGATCCGGCGGAAGGTTAGCAAGGTGGGGCACTCTCCCTAATTTTCCGGCGGATTTGGATTAGGATGTTTAATACCTCGCAGGTTATCCTTATGAGCATTGATTCCTGGAAATTTTCTTTCCAGGCCCCAGACTACTTCTCCGGCGGAGTTGGACATCTAATCCTGGCGGAGGGAGGGACCCTCTCAATTACGGCACCATGCCTAGGTTTGAACTTTGCGCTACGCCCACTTGTTCCCTTTTACCCGTTTTTGCTCATACTTTTTGCATTAAATGTGTGAAGTGTTTAGATCGCTCACGAGGCGAGTTGTTGTCTAAAAATTGCGCCATCTGCTCTGAATTAAAATCCGCCTTGCTGGCGAAGAAAGACCTGTCATGTTTAGCAGCCTTGCATGAGATTAACCCTTCTTTAGCGGCGCGCAACATAAGTCGAGTTAAATAAAGCTGGACTATGTGGCGGTGCTCGACATATATCGTGTGGCAATTTCAGCACGGAATGTTGCTGAGAGAGAGAGACAAGTGGTGGCAGGAGAGTAGCGAGCGTATGACTGCTCCAGACCACCGCGGCGAACCTACTGACACGAATCCCACCTCCTCCCTCCCTCTCTCACTCGCTATATACGGAATTGTATGGGGAAGTGCTAATTACATGCTTTTTGCACTCGCGTTGCACGGTTTTTGCAAGAAAACTAGCCATCATAAAAGGATCGTTATGGTGTCATTCGAAAGCTCTGTTTATGCCCTTTCAGGATAGATACTTGTTTTACGTTCTGGTCTTATTTAGGCATGAAAATGATCACGTAAACAGTCCTATTTTGGGTTAAAAACACCCGCTGGTGGCTACATATTATAAACCGCATAGGCCGCTCTTTAAGTGTTAAAGCGGCGTTCAATTCTTATGCTAAGGACACAGCCCATAAGGCACTCCAATGTGATGACCAAGTCCTGTGGGAAAAGCTAATTATCAAGTCTATCTATCTCTATCTATATGCTCAGGCCCAATCCCCATATTGGGGGTAGCCGACTCAAGACAGAGCAAGAACAGGAAAACACAAAAACAACTGTGACGCACCCAGTGCGTGGCAACTTAACCTGATTGTACTCCTTGGTACTCCACTGTGCCGCCGCGGTGCGGTGCCGCGGTGCCGCTGTGCCGCTGTGCCGTGCTGGCTGCTTATATTGAGTGTGACAACGTATAACTATGTTCTTTGTATCTCTGCAAAGGTCTCGTCATGTGCTAACAACCAGTGGTGGGTTTTGTTTTAAGCCATGTCGAGACCTTCCATTTAATATGTAGTATCAATAGAGAAGTTGATAGATAAGACAATAGGAATTCAGAGAGAGAGAGTGAGTTAGACTTCAGAGCGAGAGGGTAGCAATGCGCCGCGCTGCCGGGGGGGTGGTTGCCAGACGTATGGACCGGTTGGCAGCCCTGCGCTTATAGCTAGGTGCGACAGGGTTGGTAGTCCATTGCCGCCTGCATATGCTGCCTGGGTTGCCCATGTTGTCGTACTGCACATTGCCTGGAGGCTCGCTGTGTGTTCCATGATCAGGTTGCCTAGAACCTTTGAGATTCTAACATCCCTTGCCCTCTCTCCCAATTCTCACGGTTGCACTCTTTCTCTCTGACGACATTACTCTCATTTCATTCTTCTCTCTATTTAAATGCATACCCTTCCCTTGAGGTCCTAAAGGAGTTTCAGCACTCACCTCTCGTATTACTCTTAGGACAAGCATATATTTACATGTATTAGATTTAAGGGGTTAATGTGAACAGCGATCTTCTTGATGAGGATAGTTGGTGAACGTTCTACATGTTCACAAGTTATATGCCCAGCTCATCATCCAATTTGTGACTAGACTAGTGCCATGTGTAAGAGCCCGACCATGCCCAGGAGTTGTCTGTAGAGGGGCGAGGACTTAGCCTTGATTTGCCTACCGAGCCAGGAGCGAGTGCAGTACCAGAGACTACAGCTCGCTCGTAGTGCCGGTATAGTAGAGTAACGTAATTTATCTGTCCTTGTGTTCTCTGCAGTCTTTTCCTGGGTTCTCGCTTTCGGTGCTGGGACTCGTTGTTCCTGTGACTTGGCCTGCTAGCTAGAACACATGGGGATGATGAGTGGGTTATATCTTTATTTTACTATGCATTGCAGCTCTCTTTAAGTTTATGTATATAACACTTTACAATACACATTACTCACACACAAGACAACACTATTAATACTTTCATGTATCAATTAACTGCACTGTCGTTTTGCTGCTGTTTCCGGAGTTCTATTGCGTAGGGCGCATACGGACTCAGAGGGGAGACAGAGTGAGAGAAGCGAAGTAGCCTATGCGGTAGTAGGCTACCGGCGCAGTACTGTTGCCTGCAACCTTTTAGTTATTCCAAGTATAGATTCATTATTACAATAAGTGACTACTGTTTATGTTCCTTCCATGTGTATTATTAGGTATCTACTGGATCATGAACATCTTGTATGCTACATGCTAGTGCATGTTAGTAGGGGACAGTTATTCTAGTGCACGCGCTTTCAAGTAGGCGTGTACATTTGTCATTTAGCATTTCACTGTCATACCTTTAGCCTGCTTCTATTCTACATTATTAGAGGCTTAATATTAACGTAGTTTCTTGAGTATTGCATTTCTTTAGTAATAACGTAACCTATAAATGTCTGAGGGAGTTTAGCCTCATAGCCTACCCCTGTTGTACACTTTCGCCGAGTTAAGGTACCTCGTTACCATAGACGATAACTCTGTAGGGCGTTGGTGCTTTTGTTGTCTGGAGCATATAGTATTTGGGACTGGAATCGAGCGTGTCGTTGTCACATAAGCCATTTCTGTCCTGCGATCGAGAATCCCGAATATGTATTGCCGATCCAGCCGTAACAAAATGGCGACCTTGCACAAGATTCAGTAGTATCCTATCACATGTTTTTTGGAGAACTATTCTATGCTACCTAGTAGAGCTGGCGGCTAGAATTTTCTTGCATATTGGAGGAATTTTTATTGTGTCATTATTGTATTGGTGGACTTGCAGATTGTTTCGTTGGGGGTGTCTAGAGTAGAGTCATTCAAGCATCTTTAACATTTTGTGAGTCGAGACTGCAATTAGTAATAAGCACTTCTTTTTTTTTATGAACAGCAATTGTATAACAGCACTATGTCTAATGACTCATCATTTACGGGGGAGGATAACACGGTACAGCCTAGTAACCAGCAAGTACAACAGATGTTTAGGGAGGGGAGTGTTATAAGTGGAGAGAGGGATGCCCGGGCATTTTTGCAGACACCTTTGACCGAACAGCGCCTGCAGGCTATTGATTGTTACGGTCTTCGCTGTTTAGCCACGGTTTTGGGGCGGGACTGTCCTGACTGTTGGCCCAAGAAGAATTTGGTGCATGTTTGTTGGGTGATGGCGATGGGGCGGTGGGTGGAGTGGGGTCTTGGGGGGTTCCCTCCAAGCCTCCATTCCACTCTACCCCTGAGCTGGGCCCTCAGCCAGCGAGTCTTAGCACGATGCAGCAGGAGGGTTCTCAATGGCAAGCTGGCTTACCCGTAAACACGTCTCGGTGTGGATCCCCCATTTTGTGCTCTCCCCCCCCAGGCCTGTCTCCTGAGATGTTATTTCAGCTAGAACTAGCTAAGCTTAAGCTGCAGGAGACTCAGATACAACAGGCTAGTATAGAACGCATAGAGGTTGCTAGAATCCAAGCCAATCAGGATGCAACCAGGTACCAGGCTGAAATGGATGTCGAGAAGTCTAGAGTAGAGACCACGGGGCGTCATCTCGGTGGTGGGCACTGGGTTACAGACTCACTTTCGCATTTAATTAAGTTAGTACCCGCATTTGATGAGACAGCAGTGACTGAGTTTTTTGCTCGTTTCGAAAAGAAGTGTCGTGAGTATGACTGGCCGGAGGTTAAATGGGCAGCATTAGTTTCATCACGTCTAGTGGGTAAGGGGTTGAAAGCCTACGATGCACTGTCACTGGACGAGAGTGTAGTGTATGGACTGGTGAAGGAGGCTGTGCTCCGGGCCTACGAACTGCAACCCGAAACTTATAGATTGAAGTTCCGTGGCGTGAATAAGAAGAGCGACGTCAGTTTTATGGAGCACGCACGGGACTTAACAGATGCAGGTAATAACTGGTTTCGGTCCGAGCACGCAGAGTCGGCTGAGGAAATTAAGCAACTTTTCTATCTGGAACAGTTTTACAAATGTACTGGAACCGATCTAACGCTGAACATTAAGGAAAAATGTCCCAAGACAGTAGAGGAGGCTGCCAAGATGGCAGACCTCAGATTATCATTGATTCGTGGTTGCGGTGCCGCTCAGAGGGCTGAGTCAGGGCAGAAGGGGCGCTATACCCCACCCACCAGAGTTTTCGATAATAACAAATCCTATGACACACATAACCACACTAAATGCATTGCACCTAATAACACCTACAAACACAAGCCTCTCCCGTTTACTAAAGGTCAGGCCCCTTCTTCGCCCGCACAAGGGAAGAAGCCCATTGGGGATGTGAAATGTTACAAATGTCAGAAGCTAGGCCATTATTCACGTGAGTGCCCTAGTAACACTCCCGCTAAGCCGGTGTCATTGGTTCACAGTATCGGTGTGTCTCTGAAGGCTGCAGCAACTGCCCGGGGTAGGTTGTCAGCAGCTGAGGCACACGCGGTAAAGAAGCGTACGGAAGGCTCGACACCTGTCCGGGACACTTTCTGTAGCCATCGGGGACACGGGTTTGTGAGCTGGGGGAGTGAACTACGGAGGGTTGACTTGCTGAGGGATACGGGGGCTTCGCAAACTTTGTTGAGGAACTTCACAGGGAAACCGATAAATGCGGCCAGAGTTGTTGTGGTGCAGGGTATAAATGCTACGAGGTCATACCCACTTGTGAGGTTGGAGTTGAGAGTGGGAGAGGTGTGCAGGGAGCTGGATGTAG
>JBAKBP010025563.1:0-33149 GCA_037953745.1 Lithodes maja | reverse complement strand
CTGGCTATAACAAACCTCTGCTCCACACACTGGCTATAACAAACCTCTGCTCCACACACTGGCTATAACAAACCTCTGCTCCACACTCTGGCTATAACAAACCTCTGCTCCACACACTGGCTATAACAAACCTCTGCTCCACACACTGGCTATAACAAACCTCTGCTCCACACTCTGGCTATAACAAACTCTGCTCCACACACTGGCTATAACAAACCTCTGCTCCACACACTGGCTATAACAAACCTCTGCTCCACACACTGGCTATAACAAACCTCTGCTCCACACACTGGCTATAACAAACCTCTGCTCCACACACTGGCTATAACAAACCTCTGCTCCACACTCTGGCTATAACAAACCTCTGCTCCACACTCTGGCTATAACAAACCTCTGCTCCACACACTGGCTATAACAAATCTGAGAACCTTGCAGCTACTGCTGGATTAAGACTTAATCTGCACCAAATTAATTTGGCCATGCAGATAGCTTATGGTACCAAACTAATTTGGTGTAGAGTAAGTCCGAATGCAGCAGTAGCAGCAAGGTTCCGAGATCTTTGAACCCGACAAGCATGCAAGTATCCTAGGACATCTTTTAACCCGACAAGCGTGCAATTAGCCTAGGACTTGGCCATCCCTGGTGTGAATTAATGGCCGAAAAGGTCACCATCGCAAAACTTAATGTAATGTGCATCAAAGTGGGTTAGGTAAGGGCTGGTCCCATCCTGAGTGAGGTTTGGCATCCTCTACCCAAACTTAGCTATTTCTGTCTGTCTCTTTTACTGTCCTATTTTTCCTTCTTGGGGCAGGTGGCTAGGAATCCTCCTCCCCTTGTATAATTCTCCTACTCGACGAGACAGAGAAACGAGCGAGAGAACGCGAAAGTGGTCCCGGACCCTGAGAATAGGAACTTTAAATGTTGTTTCTGTTCAGGCTCTGTCTTGTGTTGGTCACTCCCAGCAATGGGTATGTGCCTGAGTATATACATACATACCGGTACATCAAAGTGTTGGTATCATACCAACACATTGCACTGGGAAGGTTATTTGCACAAAAATAATGTAGATATGTTGTAGGAATGGTCGCGAGTTGCAGGATTGTCGAGAATAGGCACCCGCGCTGCCTTCTTTTGGTCCGATGCGCGTGCGAGGGATGAGGAGGGAGGCAATGAATTGTGTAATATCCATTATCTCCTTTAAAAAGCAATATTATTTCACCACGATGCATATGTGAAGAATTAGGACCCAGATTTAGGTGTAGGAAATTAATAAATCACTTACATGTATGAATTCAGGTATACATGAGTCGGGAATGAGAAAGTGGAGAGAGGGTTGAGGATTTTTGCCTCCCCTCCCTCCCCCAGTTAAATGATCGCTGCTCGCAACTTTACGCTCAGTGAGGAGCCTGTCACTGTCTTCTACCGCCACGTATGGTATACGTAGGTTATATGGTACCGGTATATAGTATATCTGGGTGAGGGAGAGCCCTGCCACCGCCTATATGATACCGTAATAAAGGTGTGTGAGAGTGTATGTGAGGTGGAAGTGTAATATGATGAGTGGTATCATACTTGCCTTGTTGGCCTATTCCTGGTCCAATTTGTAGCCACCTTAGACTGTCTACACAGTTTTTGAAGGCGTTTCAAAATCTTGCTTCCAGAAAGTCTATCGTGTTCGCCTAGGAAATATTCTGCAAGGCGTATCGTGCTTCCTGGGTTAAAGCCAGAGTGGAAAAGAGGTACCTGGTAACTCCCTAGTCTCTCATCTGAAAGTCCGGGGTTCCTATATCCAATGATAACTAGTGAATGGTCTTAATATTAATAATTTAGTAGCTAATAGAATATGCTGATTACTGGATTCGATGATATTATAAATGGTTGATATACCGTACATAACTATACATTTTAAGCCATAAGAAGTACGATTTCAGTCTCAACTTCAAATGTTGGAGTTATACGGTGTCAATAATTTAATAAGGCTATCCTGAAATTAGCATCGCTAAAATCAAATCGATAATTAAATTCTACCCAAAATAAGCACATGACATTCTGTCATTCATAGTAATTTAATGTTGTTATTGTTGAACGATAAAATCTACAGGCTATAGAAATGCTATGCCTGGAAGAAAAGAAGGAACAAAACAAAAATAAGAATTATAACTTGACTTAACCTATCTGTTAGATTTTGTTAAGTTAGATGAGATGAGAGTCAGGTTATGCTAATATAAGTTTCTGATATGGTCCTGGAATAAACTAAGGAAAGTGCATGAACCTATCTAAACTTGGGGCCACTCGATCCCTGTATCTCACTATCCAACCGTTATCGCCGTTATCAACCTGCCCTTCACTCTCTGCGATAACACCTGGCTATCAGGAAGGGCACCAGGGTCGGTCTTTATAATTATCACCGCAGGCACCATTACCTCACCATTATGCCTCTCATTGCCGCTCATATCACTTCAATTTCTTTCTTCAATGTTAAGGGGGGATGGGCCGGTTTTCTGGACCACTGGCTTTCTCCCTCATGTTTAGCCCCACTAGTTTTCAGATGTTAAGATGTTTGCCCCATTAGTTAGGCGATTTTAAGACCTTTCGCCCCATTTCTTCGTCAATATTTAGACCTTTCGTGCTATTTAGGTGTCGATTTTTTCCCTGGCGAACGATAGTGAGCCTGTAATGTTGGAATAATCGGCCTTCGGCCGGGACATTTGTCTACCGAAAAATGTACAAATTAATCTAGAAGGGGGATCTAATGGATGTTTTTTTTAAATTTGATGGAGGTCTAGGGAGGAAACTAGAAAAATAATGAATACATGCAAAAATCGCCCAAAAAGTGAACCATCTCCCCTTAATGGCCTGCAGCTTAAGCTACGCCTCGTCACTTTCGTGGGCATTAAGTCTAATCTTGTTTTGATCATGAGTACATGAATCTTGATTATAATGATTGTGGGGTCATGTGGTGAAAATGACTACTAAGCTTTGTATTACACAATAAGTGTCTGCATTACTTAAACATTCGCGCTTTGTTTAGTGGACAGAAACACAGTGTATGATATAAACTTATATATTGATAATTTGTTCATCTTTGTGCGACGGAAACTTAAATTTTTTATACTCAGCAAATATTAACATAATATTTTGGCCAAATCAATTTACATAATCTCTTTGGTGGTCGCTTGAAAATGTGTTTATATTTCTATCTATCTATCTATATGCTCAGGCCCAATCCCCATTTTGGGGGTAGCCGACTCAAGACAGAGCAAGAACAGGGAAAACACAAAAACATCATAAAACAAAAAATAAACACAGATAAAAAACACAAACTCTCACACATCCAGGTCACCCAGGAGAAGACCCAGAGACCAGGGTTACCAAGGTCGCTCCAGCACTCCCCCGGCCCCTGACCACCCGGAGAGGTTCCGATCTCGGCAGGCAGACATGCAGCGGAGCCAAAGCCACAAGCCCTCCCACCACACTTCCAGGCACACCCTTCATATTAATCGTCTCCCCGGGCCAGGCGCCTGATGGACTATTATCTAGTCCAACTTGCGCCCGACCCCTTACTCCAAATGACCACGTGTTCACTCAACTATTCACAAGCATTCTCCATTCACTCTTGTCCACCACCACTTCCCCTGCCTGATCTATAGTCATTCCTCTATCATCCAAAGCCTTTCTTACACAGTCTCTCCATCTCAATGGGGGTCTTCCTGCCCTTCTATCTCCCCTTGTATCTGACTCACATATTCTCTTTGTAAGCCTTTCATCTCCCATTCGTTCAACATGACCATACCAGCTCAGCACCCTTCTGTCCACTCTGGCTGACAAATATTTCTAATGTAGATAAAGTATGCTCAACATTACATGCTATGATTATTCATGAAATCTGATAATTTATGAAGATTCATTAGCTGCCATGAATTAACTAAACGGGCTAAAGATTTATGCAAATTAAGTCCCGTACCGTTTAGCCACGCTAATGTAACTTACAAACCGGAGAACACGTAATAGCTAAAAGCAGCACACTTTGGTACCGTACGATAATTAACAAACAAAAGAAAACAAAACATTTAGATCATTAACCCCTTCTGTACCGACGACATCTTTTATATTTTATTTTAGCTACCTTTAAACCATTTTATGAAGCTTAGAAAGGATGAATGTTAGCTAAAAGGATTAATTGAGATAGACTGTAGTCTTTTATTATGTAAACGTCCTTCCTAAGCTGAATACAATAATGTAATTGTCTCCAGAATTATAATGAAAAGGTCGTCACCGGTACTGTACGGGTTAATGTAATTGAAATGCCCTTATACTTAACTCTTATCTATTGTTCTCTCCCTTTCCCTTATCAACTTAGCTTTACTGTTATGCTTACCTCACTTCTACTCGGCGATACCATAAACAACTCTTCCACCAACGTTCCCAAACTTCACACATTCTGTCATGGTTTCTCTGCCACTACCATACTTACATTTAATTGCTTCCTGTCTGACTATTGTTTCTACTACTTGCTACACTGTCAAGTGTGGTGGGGGAACATCCTCCTCCTTCCCTGTGAGCTCAGGTGTAAGACAGGGGTGTGTTCTAGCACCTACATTTTTCAACACTAGTATGGACTAGTTACTGGGCTGGACATATCACCCCGTCATAATCCCTGCTGCCTCTCCACCCCTCGTCACACCCTTCCAGCACCCCGTCATTAAACATCACTCACCTGGTCTGTGTGGTTAGGGTAGACTCACCTGTTGCACTCTTGTCACTCTCACCACCACAACCCCTCCACACTCCACCCACCCCTCCCTCCACACTCCACCCACCCCTCCCTCCACACTCCACCCACCCCTCCCTCCACACTCCACCCACCCCTCCCTCCACACTCCACCCCACTCTCACCACAACCCCTCCGCACTCCACCCCAGTCTTCTCTCACCACAGCCCCTCCACCCCAGTCTTTCCTCCACCACGTCTTCTCTCGCTCGCATATTTCGACTCCTCTCCTCCAGCATTATTCCACTTCCATCCCGCTGTTGCACTCTCACTTTCACCCCCCCCCTCCACACTCCACCTCCCCCCCCCCCTCCCTCCACACTCCACCCCAGTCTTTCCTCCACCTCTTCTCTCGCTCGCATATATCCACTCCTCTCCTCCAGCATTATTCCACTTCCATTCCATCCCGCTGTGCAACTCCCTATATATAGTCTGTTTAGTTTCCAGTTGAAGGCAAATTGAATCCCTTAAGGGGAGACGGGCCGGTTTTCTGGACCCCCTCCTCCCTAATGTTTAGCCCCACTAGTTTTGAGATATTAAGACGTTGGTTCCATTAGTTTGGGGATTTTATGACCTTTCACCCCATTTCTTTGTCAGTATTAGGACTCTTCGTGCCATTTAGGTGTCGAATTTTTCCTGGCGAGCGATAGCGAGCCTGTAATTTTAGGAGGAATTGGCCTTTGACCGGGACATTTTTCTACCGAAAAATGTACAAATCAATCTTGAAGAGGGGTCTAGGTTTTTTCTTCTAAGCTTGATGGAGGTAATAATAATAATAATAATAATAGTTCTTAAAGCTAGCGCATGCTAAGCTAGCTAAGGATAGCTCAATAAGGCCGATTAGGCGTATTTCCATTGGGGTCCTGTACTACTACCCCATCCCTTTGCTCATGAGGGATGGTAACGACTCAGTGCTTGTGAAAAATCTTTAATGCGCCGAGCGTGGGCGCGAACCCGGGCCTTCTGGGTGGAAGTCCGAGGCGCTAGTCACTACACCAAGCGAGCCGCTGAGGTCTAGGGAGGAAACTAAAAAAACATATCAATGAATGAATTAATAGACCAAACAAACAGCCACTGTCCTCTAAACAGGTTACCTCAGGCACTAGCCCACTGTACTCTTAACCCATTGGCTGCAGCTATGTTTGGGTTATTTAGGGCATATTCAGGCACTCCTGAATGATAAATCAAGCATCTGCATTAAATGAAGTGTATTCTGCCGAAAACTAGGCGAAAATAGCTTCAAAATGAGACCAGAACGAGCCCCGTACGTGGTCTGGTTCACCCGCAGTGGTGCCAGTGAAACGCGGGAAACCCGCTATTTGGTAGCACTCGCTCGCTTGGCTACACTGTTGTGAGACACAGAGAGAGACACAGTCAACCTCAGTGAGCCGCTCGCTGCTCTGAGGGTCGGAGGTGGGCCCCTCACGCTCCCGCCCACTGACACTCGATTTTTACGGTTTTTACAGGCTTTTAAAGCCTGGAAATTGCTGTAACTTGCCAGGACGTTCCAGAACATCACCCGCAATGAAAGGGTTAAGGAGGGATGGTTCACTTTTTGGACTATTTTTGCATGTATTCATTATTTTTTCTAGTTTCCTCCCTAGACCTCCATCAAATTAAAACAAAAATCCATTAGATCCCCCTTCTAGATTAATTTGTACATTTTTCGGTAGAAAATTTTTCCGGCCGAAGGACGGTTCTTCCAAGATTACAGGCTCACTATCGTTCGCCAGGGAAAAAATCGACACCTAAATAGCACGAAAGGTCTAAATATTGACGTAGAAATGGGGTGAAAGGTGTTAAAATCGCCAAACTAATGGGCCGAACGTCTTAAAATCTCGAAACTAATGGTGCTAAACACGAGGGAAAACAGGAACCAACAAAAAACGGCCCATGTCCCCTTAATCTTTCATCTATTCCCTTAAGCCTTTACTTTCACATTTGAACTATCTCCCTTAACCATTTCCACTCATACAGATCCTGCTTAAGGGGGGGTGACCTGTTTTGGTTCTGTCCTTTTCTATCTTTCTCTGGCTTGTATCCATTTGGCCCCATTCAGCCTACTGTTTTTAAGACGTTTATCCCCATCCAGGTGTCAATTTTATGCCAGCATATTTTTTATTTTTGTTTGACAGCAGGCTAAATTTGTACATTTTTCGATAGAAAAATGTCACCGGCGAAGCCGGATTTCTTCATATAATGCTGGCTCGCTATCGCTCGCCAGGAAGAAATCGACACCTAGATGGGGATAAACGTCTTAAAATAGTTGGCTGAATGGGGCCGAATGGATACAAGCCAGAGAAAGAGAGAAAAGGACAGAAATAACAAAAAGCAGGTCACCCCCCCCCCCTCCTTAAACTACACCAAATCGTCCAAATATAACTAGGACAACATAAAATAGACGTCGCTGGTACCGAAGGGGTTAACCATGAGCTCTTCTTACATTTCCTTATCTATCATCATTTGCTTATTAAGGGGGGATGGCCCGGTTTTCTGGACCACTGGTTTTCTCCCTCATGTTTAGCCCCATTAGTTTTCAGATGTTAAGATGTTTGCCCCATTAGTTTGTCGATTTTAAGACCTTTCGCCCCATTTCTACGTCAATATTTAGACCTGTCGTGCTATTTAGGTGTCGATTTTTATCCCTGGCGAACGATAGTGAGCCTGTAATGTTGGAAGAACCGGCATTCTTCTACCGAAAAATGTACAAATTAATCTAGAAGGGGGATCTAATGTTTTTTTTTTTTTTTAAATTTGATGGAGGTCTAGGGAGGAAACTAGAAAAATAATGAATACATGCAAAAATCGGCCACAAAGTGAACCATCCCTCCTTCCTTAATCGTTATCACAGTATATTTCCATAGTTATGTTTTGATCCTTACTCATATTTCACATTAAGCTCACGCCTCGTACAGTAAAGCGCCAGCCAGTGTTGGTGTGGTAGATTTATACATTATGGGGAGATTTCCACTTGAGGGATTTGTTTTTCTTGACTCCTTTCTCCCTCATGTTTAGTCCCATTGTTTTTGCTAAGTTTAAGACGTTCGCCACATTATTTTGATGATTTTAAGAACTTTCAACCCATTTCTGTCAATTTTAAGACCTTTCGTGCCATTTAGGTGTCGATGTTATCCTGGTGAGAGATAGCGAGCCTGTAATTTAAGAGGAACCGGCTTTCAGCCGGGACATTGTTCTACCGAAAAATGTACAAATTTATCTTGAAAGGGGCTCAAGGGGGTGTAATCTGAAGCTTGAAGGATATATCTAGGGACCAAACTAAAAACCTCCCCTTAAGGTCACAGACTGACCTTGGTTGTAGGTTTGACCAATACTATACTCTATATTTTTTTCCTGCTGATGGTAAATTGAATCCCTTAGTAGCTGATTTCTCGATACTTAATGGAAATATATGAAACTACTATGGCTGTGTGTCGTATTAAGGGGAGGTCTCCACTTGAGGGATTTTTTCTTGACCCCTTTCTCCCTCATGGTTAGCCCCATTGTTTTTGAGATTTTAAGACGTTTGCCCCATTAGTTTGATGATTTTAAGAATTTCCGCCCCATTCTGTCAATTTTAAGACCTTTCGTGCAATTTAGGTTCGATTTTATCCTGGCGAGCGATAGCGAGCCTGTAATTTAAGAGTAACCGGCCTTCGGCCGTGACATTTTTCTACCGAAAAATGTACAAATTTATCTTGAAAGGGGGTCAAGGGAGTGACATTTTAAGATTGCTGAAGGAGTAGGAAACAAACTAGAAACCTCCCCTTAATGCCAAGTTTTCATAATTAACATATTTCACTACAAAATCTACCTTAAAGCCGAGTAATACAGATAGAAACATGGCAATTTACCCTCAGCTGGAAACAAATTGACGATAGTAAATGAAAGTAAAGGCTTAAGGGGAGATTTCCACTTGAGGGACTTTTTTCTGGACCCCTTTCTCCCTCATGTTTAGCCCCATTGCTTTTCTAATTTTAAGACGTTCGCCCCATTATTTTGACGATTTTAAGAACTTTCGCCCCATTTCTGTCAATTTTTAGACATTTCGTGCCATTTAGGTGTCGAATTTTTCCTGGCGAGCGATAGCGAGCCTGTAATGTATGAGGAAACGGCCTTCGGCCGAGACATTTTTCTACCGAAAAATGTACAAATTTATCTTGAAGAGGGTCAAGGGAGTGTAATTTTTAAGCTTGATGGAGGTCTAGGGTACAAACTAAATACCTCCCCTTAAGGGAATAGAGGAAAGGTTAAGAATAGTTCTAGTTATTGATTGATCGAATACCAATATGTTGACGGTTCATGACCACCACCTTTCAAAACACACACAGTCTCTGTCCGACCTTATTTAACTCCAGGTCACGCCCTTCAAAGGAAGGGACTGTAGTTCTCGAAAAGGGGCTCCAGTCATGACGCTATTCTTGACTTACAGTGTGCTGGCTGAATAATCCAGAAGTCCTATTTTAAGTATATTAACCCTTTCACGCACATATGACGCAGAGGTTGGCAGATTAGCAATAAGAAATAGTTCTCTCACTCTTATAATTACCTCTCCAAAATTAGTTTTCTGCCCACAGCTAACTCAAAGACAACTGCAGAAGTTGAAGTAACTAAACTAAAGGTTTCTAAATACCCCTGATGGTAACAAAGGCTTTAAAGTATCCTCAATAGGCTCAAAATCGCGTCATATGTCGGAGAGGGTTAAATTAAAACCTTCTCAGTTGTAGTGTAGCCTCCTTCCCCTGTGACGCTATAGCCAGTGTATTTCAATTACTAAGTACTCTAGTTAGATAGACCTACATTAGCACCGTTCAGCCACTCGTAAAAATGAGTAAGAACATTAGAAAAGCTGAAATCTGCAAAGGGTCTACTGGCTCACACGAGGCAAACCCCTTCTTCCTTACATACGGTACCTATTACTTCTTACCTACACTAAAAACATCTCCCACTACAACCTATATCCCATACACTTCATCTATCCTATAGCTACCAAATAACATCTCCCATTACAACCTACCTCTTATGGATATGTTTATGCAAATTCCAATAATCGTAATAGATTTATGAAAGAAATTACTTTGCAGTTAATGAAATACATGTATTTAAGCCTTAATAAATGTATTTAAAACTAGAGGGGAATTTGGTAGAGCGCATACCTCTGCCTACGCTGGCTTTGTCACAAAATAAACTTAAATGCACAACAATGACACCAGTGTTACATATAATCCGGATTACCTCTTAAACTGAATCACTTCTTCCTTGGCACATATCGTACCTGCCAACCATATTTCGTGAAACTCGATTCATAACCTATGGATCGCCTCTTAAAATTGAATCACATCTTCCTTGGCGCATATCCTATCTGCCCACCAAATTTCGTGCAAATCGGTTCATAAGATTGTGAGATATCTTGTTTACAAACAAAAACAGACAAGAAAAAGAATAACGAAGGCGAAAACTTAACCTCCGTCCAACTTCGTTGGTGGATGTAATTTCCTTAATGAATATGTTTCCTTGGATATATTTGCATAATCAAAAACGTAAAGGGACCACGGTTTTATATGATTGACAGTACCGGTACACTATTCCATATTTCTATCTGTCCATTTTATTGTGCACGAACGTTCCTTTGTAAATAATCCTGGTCCTTTGTTGTTCTATATCCGGCCGACTAACAACCAGAGGGTATGGAGGGCGGGGGAAGCCTTTCATGCTTCCCTATCCTTCCCTTCCACCTACCATACAAATATAGTTTTGAATGTAGTTAGCAAATAATATTGCTTTAGATTACCATATTTAAAGACATATTTTTCAAAGTATGCAAAGCACTTTCTTTCACCTATGCGACCTGAAATTACAATTTACATTTGTTCTGTTTATGTTATTGTTTGATTCCACTCACGATATGCCTTTTCTCATCAAAGACTTAAGCGAGGTTTAACCTTCGTTACATTTCTCACACATTGTATATATTCTTTTGGTTGCAGCTCTTTTTAACTATTGCTACTACATCTGTTCCTTCTGAAAGAGGGAGAGAGTCAGAGAGGTCTCTGCAAAAATATAATTAATGTCTGTTAGAGTTAGCTAGTATTTAACACTAAACATTCACCATAAGCTATAATAGGATTAAATGAAAAGCCTCCATGTGATTAACCCACTGAACCCCAGCGCCGCAGCATATGCGTCGGCAATGTATGTAACGCTAAACTACAGCGCCGCATAGGGTGCGTCGCGGTTAATTACTCTGGTCCTATGGCATCTAGAAGGCTCAGATTTGTTTGGGAACTGCGTAAGTATCCCATGCAACAATGCCAATGGTTGAAAACCCTTAAAGTCCAACCGCATGCGCGTGAGCACGCAAAAACATGTTTTTGCCTACCCATTTCCCCTCTTGTAATTCCGACTTTCGGGCGCCCCGTAGGACCCCTTAACCCGAAAACGGCGAGGGGGGGTATTGAACTAGCTCCCCGTGGGCGAGTATATGGGCTCCATTCAGGCCTATAATCGTCATTTTACGATAAATATCGTTATTACTTATTCATATGAGCCTATTTTACCTTCACTATGAAGATAGTAACCTGTAACAACAATAAAACAAGTGAAAATATAATTTTTCTGGTCAAAATCGCGAATATAGATGGACCAGCCCATTCATGAATTATGGAGAAAATTGAGGCAACCCATCCCTCCACGAGACCTCAAGCCACACTGGGCCTACCCATACACACACTCGCTTATGTAACCCACTCGCTAGGCACGTAAGCACATCCTCCACACATTTTGTTAATGTTAGCACAAAAATATACCAACGAATTAGGGAATAACAGGGAAAATAGGTGATAATTGAAGGGGGAGGGGAAAGGGGGGAAGGAGGGGATATGGAGGAGTGATACGAGGTATAGGGGAAAAAAATAAAAATAAAAACAAAAATTAAAAAATAAACTTGTTTAGTGCTACTGGGGCCGTTTAAATGTTTTTTTAGGCCTCCCTCTTAAGAGCTTTGCCGCCCTCGCCCAGTAAAACTTCTTATGAGCTTTGCAGCCGTTGCCGGGTTAATGACCTAGGGGATTGTTTTTTGTGGTTTTTCCTTCATTTCTAACCTATTCCAGGTGTTTTCTGTATTTATTTGTTAACAACCTGTTGGTCCTCGGGTGTACTTTTATTTTTGATTAGCTGGTGCTCAGTGGGTTAATAGGGTAAAATATAACTTCTTCACTTTACTGAAAATGCTCTAATAATTTCGGCGCCAGCTAATTGTTCACTTTCCATTACTCGAGTTTTATTACACTGTGGCATTAGCAGGGTGAGGTTATGTGCCCCCCAGCCTGGCCATACTGAGTGATGAAAGTCTTTACACACACACCAGCCACACCCTCTGTACATACAGCCACCACCACCACCATACACACACCAGCCACACCCTCTGTACACACCACCACCACCTCCACCATGCACACCCTCTGTACACACAGCCGCCACCACCACCACCACCACCATACTCACACACCAGCCACACCCTCTGTACACACCACCACCACCACCACCATACACACCAGCCACACCCTCTGTACACACCACCACCACCACCACCATACACACACACCAGCCACACCCTCTGTACACACCACCACCATACACACACACCAGCCACACCCTCTGTACACACCACCACCATCACCATACACACACACCAGCCACACCCTCTGTACACACCACCACCACCATACACACACACCAGCCACACCCTCTGTACACACCACCACCATACACACACACCAGCCACACCCTCTGTACACACCACCACCACCATACATTTTTTTTTTTTTTTTTTTTTATTAAGGTGACAGTTACAAAGTGGTGTACAATCTATCTTATTCTAGTTACATTGTAGTTTATCTTATTGTACCAGTACCTCCCTACAATCAACCTAGTTGTTCCCCAATTCGTCCCTCCGCCACGACCATTTCAAAGTCCAAGTCTCTCACTCTTGTCCTCTGTAGCGGGGAGGACCTTGTACCCCTGAGACATAGGAGTGCAGACCTGAGAAGAGAGAAGGAGAGCCGGCATCTCATCCAAGTTATGACTTGGCTTCTATGCTGGCGCTTTTTCTCCGATATTTGTTCAGCTAATCTGGCATAGAAGACACTTGCAGAAGGTCCCATACCTCCCGACGATGAGAAGACCAGAGGAGTAAAGCTTCCTTGATCCCTGTTCAAAATTCTTTCTTCATAAGCGCGTTTTTTCTCACTTTCGTTTCTCAAGTATGCCGCCTTGTGTCCTCGCTCACGATATGTTTGTGCTCTTAGGTTGAAGATTCTGAAGATTCTGAGGATCATTTACACACACACCAGCCACACCCTCTGTACACACCACCACCACCACCACCATACACACACACCAGCCACACCCTCTGTACACACCACCACCACCACCACCATACACACACACACACCAGCCACACCCTCTGTACACACCACCACCACCACCACCATACACACACACCAGCCACACCCTCTGTACACACCACCACCACCACCATACACACACACCAGCCACACCCTCTGTACACACCACCACCACCATACACACACACCAGCCACACCCTCTGTACACACCACCACCACCACCATACACACACACCAGCCACACCCTCTGTACACACCACCACCACCACCATACACACACACCAGCCACACCCTCTGTACACACCACCACCACCACCATACACACACACACCAGCCACACCCTCTGTACACACCACCACCACCACCATACACACACACCAGCCACACCCTCTGTACACACCACCACACACACACCAGCCACACCCTCTGTACACACCACCACCACCATACACACACACCAGCCACACCCTCTGTACACACCACCACCACCACCATACACACACACCAGCCACACCCTCTGTACACACCACCACCACCACCACCATACACACACACCAGCCACACCCTCTGTACACACCACCACCACCACCATACACACACACCAGCCACACCCTCTGTACACACCACCACACACACACCAGCCACACCCTCTGTACACACCACCACCACCATACACACACCAGCCACACACTGTACACACCACCACCATACACTCACCAGCCACACCCTCTTTACACACCATCACCACCACACACACTGAAATACACCCTCTGTACACACCACCACCACCATACACACAACAGCCACACACTGTACACACCACCACCATACACTCACTAGCCACACCCTCTTTACACACCATCACCACCACACACACTGAAATACACCCTCTGTACACACCACCACTATATTGCTGGAACAAATTTGGTTATTGGTGAGTTTTTTTTAACAGGAAGAATTAAGTACCGTAATCAATATATAGTATAACTACAATTAAGTACCGTAATCAATATATAGTATACCGGTAACTACAAATAAGTACCGTAATCAATATACAGTATAGTATAACTACAATTAAGTACCGTAATCAATATATAGTATAACTACAATTAAGTACCGTAATCAATATATAGTATAACTACAATTAAGTACAAAGGCAAGTCATACAATAGGTACAGAACAATACTTTTTTTTATACAAAATTGGGTAAAGGTTCACACAATAATGTTAACACATAAATATGCATAGATGTACACAATTCACAAGGCTGGTAAAGAATGAGGTTTTACTTGAGTTGTAGCTAAAAGGGTGCGCCTGCTTTCATATGCGTGCTCTAAAGTACAAGGTGAACATGTGCATGATTTAATTATGCAATTACTTAATTATGTGGGTTCTTAAGATTCATCAAACTTCGGTTTTATTTAATTACAAGTACATAGTCAGTTAGTACAATTGGAAATGGTGAAAAATGGTTTTAATTATTTTGATATCAGAATTGAGCTTTAGCGAAGTTAGTTTTTTATTTTAATAACAAGTTCACGTTTTCTCTTGGTTATTTTACTATAATTTTTAGATCAAGTTAATTGTAAACTGAATAATTACTATATGGGAATCACTATAATAAAGGTGTGAGTGATTTGATGTTAAGTGTTTTCGCAATTAAGTCTCTACTACTTAATTTTCAAAATTACATCGAAGCTGGAATGCTCGATCGTAATAATAAGAAAATAGAATAGTGAAACACAAGGATAGAAATGTGTGCTTTGTTCTTGAAGGGCGAGTGTAATGGATAGTAAAAAGGGACTCGAACAATTAGAGACCCACTACTATTATTATAATTTAGTGATTTCCCTGGCGTCGGAGGGGGACTCCGTTATTTTTCTTTCTTTTGGCGTACTGAGCTTTTATGACGACACTTGTCTTTCTTGAGCATCTGGTTAGGTCTGGACTTATTCGGAGTGCATCTTGCAATCTTCTTCTGTTCTGCTTGAAGGCTAGGTCTCGGACCACTAGCCTTTTGCCTTTGGCAGCGCTGTATATTTTGCGAGAGTAAAGTTCAGAGTCCTCAGTACCACGGCAGGCTGGCTGGAGGAAGGATGTGTGGCCTGTCGCGCTCCCGGTCCCTCGCACTCGATTCTACAGGCTTTAAGAGTTTTTAACCCATAGCCTGCGGGAGATGTTCCCAAACGCCATGGCAATTTACACCAATTTACAGGCTTTTAAAGCCTCTTAAAGCCTGTAGAATCAAGTGCGAGGGAGTGGGAGCGCGACAGGTCACACAAGCTTCCCCCAGCCAGCCAGCCGCGGCACTGAGGGCTCTGAGTCAGAGTCTCGCGAAATATACAGCGCTGCCAAAGGCAAATGTTGCACAACATTAACGATAATTGCTAATTTTAGCAAATGTCTATGGTAGTGCTGCAGGTGAAGCCCGCGAGCTACGAAGCTCGTTTTGGTGTAATTTTGAAGCTATTGTCTTCTACTTTTCGGCGGAATACATTTAATTTCATTCAGACACTTTTCTAATCAAACAGGAGTGCCTGAATGAGCTCTAATATGGCGTAAATAGGCAGAAATATGCCCGCAGCCAAAGTGTTAAAAGCCTGTAAATTGCTGTAAATTGCCATGGCGTTCCGGAACGTCTCCCGCAGCCAATGGTTTCAGCATCTATAATTATTTACCCCTTTATTGGTATATACTATATTGGCAGTAATAAACCCATCTTATGCCAATTAGAAAGGTAAATCACTATCCTACCTACCTAAGATGGGTTCGCCACTCATCTAGTGGCACCAAGGAGTGCACCGCCCCTTGTTCTTGGTTGTGATTTGGTGCAGCAGACTGTTCGAAGGGACCGCATGCTCCCCTGCGAAGATGGGCTCATCTGTCACCTTTTGGAGTTCAGCATTAAGGGATTTGTGGTAATGCACTGACACCAGGTACAACACAAATTCCATCCCAATAATATCTTCCCATTGACATATCGGGATTTGAACCCGGGTCCAGTGGCAAGACTACTCCACCACACCTCCCCTTCATTATAATAGTATCCCAGTAGGTGTCTTATCACTAATTTCTTGTTACTTTTGATGAAAGGAATCTTGTGTGCAGGAAATATATTTTTGTTTTACCAAGATATGTGGCAGTGTCAGTGCGTGAGGATAAATTATTTGGAGTTAACCAATCAGGGCGTGCGTATGTGGAGTTAACCAATCAGGGCGTGCGTATGTGGAGTTAACCAATCAGGGCGTGCGTATGTGGAGTTAACCAATCAGGGCGTGCGTATGTGGAGTTAACCAATCAGGGCGTGCGTATGTGGAGTTAACCAATCAGGGCGTGCGTATGTGGAGTTAACCAATCAGGACGTGCGTATGTGGTGTTAAGAGTTTGACTGTGTCAGCTCGCTTAGGGGGGTGACCTGTTTTGGTTCTGTCCTTTTCTATCTTTCTCTGGCTTGTATCCATTTGGCCCCATTCAGCCTACTGTTTTAAGATGTTTATCCCCATCCAGGTGTCAATTTTTTACTGGTGAGCGGTAGTGAGCCAGCATATTTTTTATTTTTGTTTGACAGCAGGCTAAATTTGTACATTTTTCGATAGAAAAATTTCTCCGGCGAAGCCGGATTTCTTCATATAATGCTGGCTCGCTATCGCTCGCCAGGAAGAAATCGACACCTAGATGGGGATAAAAGTCTTAAAATAGTTGGCTGAATGGGGCCGAATGGATACAAGCCAGAGAAAGCGAGAAAAGGACAGAAATAACAAAAAGCAGGTCACCCCCCTTAACTTCTCTGCCCCTGGAACAAATGGTGGCCGCTGATTGGTTGTCGGGATTGCAACTTTCTGTCCGGTTGATGTGTTCCCAAGTTCACCAAATGTGTTCCCAAGTTCACCAAATGTGTTCCCAAGTTCACCAAATGTGTTCCCAAGTTCACCAAATGTGTCCCCAAGTTCACCAAATGTGTTCCCAAGTTCACCAAATGTGTTCCCAAGTTCACCAAATGTGTCCCCAAGTTCACCAAATGTGTTCCCAAGTTCACCAAATGTGTTCCCAAGTTCACCAAATGTGTCCCCAAGTTCACCAAATGTGTTCCCAAGTTCACCAAATCGTCCCACTTTTCTCTTCACTTATCCTTGCTGGTCAATGGTCAGTACATTTCTTATTATTATTATTATTATTATTATTATTATTATTATTATATCGGTACACTTGGCCTATGTGTATAATTATTAGCACAGCTGTGGATGTTAATCAGGCTACGGGTCGCACACTTGTTCTTGTTTATTTATAGTTAATGTCAAACAAGCATAGCCTATTTATTAGTTAGATCAATCATTCAAGTAGTTAGATAATATAATACACACATAAACCTTTTCTGACACACACACACACACACACACACACACACACACACACACACACACACACACACACGCAAAAATGGTACAAGGCGAGATGGGTATCATATGGTTCACCTAAGCTGATGGCTACGTAAGCCTTCGGGTGAGACGGTACCGTCTATAGTGAGAATGGTACCATACAGATCCACCCTAAGCCTTCGTTTCCGATGTCGCCAATTGGCTAAAATACAGACTACACACACATCCACAGCCATTCCAACAGTACATAAAACACTTAACATGCATTTCACGCAATACATTCCCAGTTAAGGAGGCGCGATAATAATGAGCTTAGCTCGCATTGCGTGGATTCCCCTTGACGAACAAGTAACTGAGTAACACAAGGTACAATAATTCATATATGTGCATTGACCGCAATACTTTTCACTTTGCAATAATATGTTAGGACATTTCCGGTAATAAATGAATGGTGACCGGTCAACTCAACCAGTAGACCATTTCAACCAGTAGCTCTCAACCAGTACCAAATCAACCAATACGGTTAGGTTAGGTTAGTACTATATTTTGGCACTGGTTTGGTTGCTCTGGGTTAATTTGGCACTGGTTGAGAGCTACTGGTTGAAATGGTTTACTGGTTGAGGTGACATGGAACCTAAATGAATGTATGTTAACCCGTACAGCCCCAGCGACGCGCCTGGCGCGTCGGCGATGTATGTAACGCACAGCCCCAGAGACGCGCCTGGCGAGTCACCCTAATTTCCCCTAATTGCGCCGACCGTAACCTCAGGTGTAGCCACGCAAGAGGGCTCAGATTTGTATGGGAACTGTGTACGTATCCCACGCAACCGTGCCGATGGTTGAAAACTCTCAAAGTCCACGTGCGTGCGCGCGAGCGCGCAATAACCTGGTTTTTTGGGATAATTGCCTTCAATTTTTTACTCTTATAAAATCCGTTTTCGGGGGCTCTGTAGGACCATTTTTTAAGCTTTTTGAGCGGTTTTTCGTGGTTTTTCCTTCATTCCTAACCCATTCGCTATTGTTTCTGGAATAAAACCATTTTTTGAAAACCGGCCGGGTTCTGGTGCGCAAACATTACAAAACTAGCCGGGGCTCCACGGGTTAACCTGGTTTGAATACTGTACTAAACTATAACTGACATAATTATAAGGTACTGTAAAGCAAACTCCACCCATCTATCAATACCAGAGAATATATTAAATTATATTTACATAAGGAAACACTTAAGAGAAGAGCCATTTTTGGGCGACTGTACATATTAAGAATGAGAATGATGTGCGGGCGTGTTAATATTGTAATGGTTAATGCTGGGGTCACACATTCACGTATATGCTCCCGTACGAAGGTTTATTGGTAGTTGGCAACCGAATATGTAAAACGTAAGGGCTTAGTACGCAAAACTTAAATGAAATTGTGTCTAGTCATGGGGGTTGGTACGCATGGCGGGTGTAGCCACGCTGGTCTTGGAGGTGGTTGGTGCGGCCAAGGTCGCCCGGTATGTTTTGGATTTCGAATCGGATACGGGGCTCGTGCTCACGTATGTCAAAAGTCGGGAAAGCATACGTTTTACCTGGCTAGCTGCTACGTCTTACGGGTGCAGCCCCGTAAAACGTAGCAGCTAGACAGGTAAAACGTAAGTTTCTCCCGCCAATCATACAATGTTCACGTAAAACGGGAAAGTGAAAGTAAGTCTGGGCGCATCTGGCAGAACCGCCGCACTGCGGGTTGGCGGGAAGACGCGGCACCGTTGTATGGTGGGGTCACGGGGGACAACGGGACCAGCGGGGGACCAGCGGGGGACACTCCGTCACACCTCTCACCACACCGGAGCAGCAACCAACAAGCCAACCCTGCCACCCTCTGCACCCTGCCGAAAACAAATCGTAGCAGCGAAACGACTGCACCTATGGCTTTCATATTTTTACCACATGTACCTTACCCTTTAGGCTACCCACCACAAAAATCCCAAATCCCTCCTCCCACCCACTCGTTGACTGTCGGTCCCGTCAGAAGGAAAAAAAAGGAAAATCTGTGGCGGCGAAACGACTGCACCAATCGGGTCCATATTTGTGTGACAAGTCCCTTACCCTTCTGCCTTCCCCCCACCACACCCCCAACCACTTCCAACCACCCACTTCCAGCGTATCCGTACGAAGATAAGGACAAAAAGGAAAATCTGTGGCGGCGAAACTACCTCACCAATCGGTTCCATATTTGTGTGACAAGTCCCTTACCCTTCTGCCTTCCCCCCACCACACCCCCAACCGCCTCCCACCACCCACTTCCAGCGTATCCGTATGAAGATAAGGAAAAAAAGGAAAATCCGTGGTGGCGAAACTACCTCACCGATCGGCTTCATATGTGTAACACAAGTCAATTACCCTTCTACCTTCCCCCAACCAACCCTCCCACCACCCTCCCACCCATACATTCCGATACCATAAAAGTCTCTGTAGTCTATAGTGTCTTTTCAGCTACTTTCGGGACCATCGGGGACCTGATTTCTGGCGTAAATGGACAAGGGGAGTGTTTTTTTTACCATTATCCTTCCTTTCTCTCCCAACTTGATAGATTTAGCCAAAAAAAAAAAAAAAATCTGGCACTGGCAGAAGCACACCGTCAAAATTGGCTGGCACTCAGCGGGTTAAAGGTTACAAGGATGAATGGTCTTTCCTCTATAAAGGGAGTTCACAAAATTGAACTCCTCCAGGATGAATTCCGTGATGTTGTTCATGGTGCCGATGAAGGACTGGGAATGGGAATGGTGTGGCCATTCCTGCCCTTTTGTAGTTCCCAGATTCCAACCCAGACCTACGTGGTTGACAAAGACTGTCTTTGTCTGTGTTTGGACAGACGGGGTGTGCCTACGATTGTCCGGACACGGTCCACGTAATGCCTACAAACTCACAAGACGTACGGCCTCAGCTACATAGGTCTTGTGGGGGCGTGGCCATGGGCGTGGCCTGTGTTCCCGCAAATCCGGCAGCCCAGGCGGACTAACGGGGACATGCTTACGCAAGTCGCAAGCACGTACGTAGCTCCATCCGACTACATTACGTCTGACGTAACACTGGCCCCGTTACGGTACGTATGTCGGGAAGTGCAATAGTCGTAGTCTATACGGGCGTACACGGCCGGACTACGCCCGTCATAACACAAAATTGGCGATCACGCCTGACGGGAGCATACGGGAGCGATATACGTGAATGTGTGACCCCCAGCATAACAGAGAGAGAGAGAGAGAGAGAGAGAGAGAGCACACACACACTCTTACAAAGAGAGTGAGAGATAGAGAGCGAGTGATTTGCGGGTGTATGAGTAATGCAGTGGACACGGAGGGTAAATATGCACACATAATTACACAGATACTCAGACCACACAGACCTTGCGGTCCCTACTAGGTGGTCCGGCCTTAGTACTACTAGACAGGGACATTTTATAGTAGAAGAATATAACAGCAAAGTAGAAGGCTCTCTCCCCACCCTTCACTCCCTCCGGCTAAAAAGTCGTACCGGAAAATAGGATGAAGTGTAACCTTATGGGTCAGGAAATGCCCACCATGAAAGTTTTTATAGAGTATAGACATAAATGATTTTGAAAGGGAAATTACACATACCTACTGATTAATTCATATTTATCCAATCTCCATCAGATGATCGTTCAGTCTCTTAAACGTATCCATTGAACTGCTGTCGACCACCTACCTCCCTTGGTAAACGATTCCACTCTTTAGCCACATTATATGTGAAGAAATGTTGTGTCACATCTAGACATGCCTTCTTTCTAATTAATTTCATTCCATTACCTCGGGTTGCAGCTTTGTTATTTATCGTGAACAGTGCAATGATATTTACTCTGTCAAATCCTTTAAGTATCTTAAAACACTCGATGAGTTGGCCTCGTAACCTCCTTTTCTTTAGCGAGAACAAATTCAATTTCTTAAATCTTTCATAATATGGCTTGTTCTCAGAGGGAATTAGCTTAGTTGCTCTACGCTGCACGGATTCGAGTTTTGTAATGTCTCTCTTGAGATACGGGGACCAGAACTGAACGCCATATTCAAGATGAGGACTAACAATGCTTTTGAATAACGGCAAAATAATGTTCTCGTTTTTAAAAGGTAAAATTTAATTTGATAAATCACAAGGCTTTGCTAGCTTTATTTGCTACAGCCGCACATTGCTCTGAGGTTTTTTGGTTTTCTGATATTGTAACCCCGAGATCTTTAACCTTAGAGTCTGCTATCATTGGTTGGCCTTTCATTTGAGAGAGAGAGAGAGAGAGAGTGAGTGAGAGAGAGTGAGAGTTAGTTATGTGTGGGTGCGTCATTAATGTGGTGGAAAGAGAGAGTGAACATTGGACACCTGTGATGGTCTTAATAAGTCAGTCCCCACCATCCAATCCACACTACCACCTTCCTTACCAATACTGCACCACCACCATCACTATCACCATTACCATCACTTTCACCACCACCACCTACCTCACTATTACCCCACCACTACCATCACCACAACCATCCCCATTATTACCACCACCACCACCTACCTCACTAGTACCCCACCACTACCATCTCCACAACCATCACCATTACCATCACTATCACCACCACCACCACCTCCCTCACTAGTACCCCACCACAACCATCACCATTATCACCATCACCACCGCCTCCTCCCTCACTAGTACCCCACCACTACCATCACTATCACAACCATCACCATCACCATCACCACCACCTCCTCCTCCTCCCTCACTAGTACCCCACCACTACCATCACCACTACCACCTCCCTCACTAGTATCCCACCACTACCATCACCAGAACCATTACCACCACCACCACCTCCACCTCCTCCCTCACTAGTACCCCACCACTACCATTATCACCACTATCACCATTACCACCACCAGCACCTCCCTCACTAGTACCCCACCACTACCATCACCACAACCAGCACTATTACCACAACCATCACCATTACCACCACCACCACCACCACCTCCCTCACTAGTACCCCACCACTACCATTACCACAACCAGCACTATTACCACAACCATCACCATTACCACCACCACCACCATTACCACCACCACCACCACCTCCCTCACTAGTACCCCACTACCATCACCACAACCAGCACTATTACCACAACCATCACCATTACCACCACCACCTCCCTCACTAGTACCCCACCACTACCATCACCACAACCAGCACTATTACCACAACCATCACCATTACCACCACCACCACCACCTCCCTCACTAGTACCCCACCACAACCATCACCATTACCATCACCATTACCACAACCACCACCACCTCCGTCACTATAGGCCGTTCATTCTAGGTTGGGCAGAAATCGTAACCTCTAACCTCTGTAACTAAAAAAGGGCTAGAGCAAATGAACTGTCAATGCATACACATAGTCCCTAGCCAAGTGTTCCCATTTGGTAGAAATATTAGCTCGATTACTCTAGTCCTTTTTTAGTTATGAGAGGTTAGGGGTTACGATTTCTGCCCAACCTAGAATGAACAGACTATAGTAGCCCACCACTACCATCACCCCCACCATCCCCATTACCACCACTATCACCATTACCACCACCTCCCTCACTAGTTACCCACCACTACCTTCCTCACTAGTACCCCACCACCATCACCATTACCACCACTACCACCATCACCACAACCATCACCATTCCCATCATTACCACTACCACCTTCGTCATTAATACAACACCACCACCATCGCCATCATTACTGTCACCTCCATTACCATCACTGACATCACCATTACTAACATCACCATCAGTACCATCACCATTACCATTACTACCACCACCATTTCCATCACTACCACCACCACTACTATCACCACCATAAAGCGGCTATCAAACTGACAACTTTTGCTGAGTAAAGCAACTTTTCACCAAGCAGGCTGCTTGGTGTAAACTCCAGACTATGGCTTTTCGCTGAGCAAAGCCAGAATTCTTTTCACCAATCGCTGCTAGGCGAAATGTCCTACTTTTTTTTCTGGGGGCAGGGGGCTAGGAATCCTCCTACCCTTGTAAAATTCACCTACTAGACGAGACAGAGTAAGGGGCGAGGGACCAGAAAGTGGTCCCTGACCGTAAGAATTGGAACTTTAAATGTTGTTTCTGTCTCAAGTCGGCTGCCCCCAGCTATGGAATATGTCCCAGTGTATATACATACATACATACCACAAGCAGCCTCGAGAAGATGAGATGTCTTTTGTTTCTTGCTATTGTTTGTAATAACACAAACTCTTCCACTACAGTACCCCGTAATACACCTTCCCACCACCACCTCATGTAATAACACAAACTCTTCCACTACAGTACCCCGTAATACACCTTCCCACCACCACCTCATGTATTAACACAAACTCTTCCACTACAGTACCCCGTAATACACCTTCCCACCACCCCCTCATGTATTAACACAAACTCTTCCACTACAGTACCCCATAATACATCTTCCCACCACCACCTCATGTATTAACACAAACTCTTCCACTACAGTACCCCGTAATACACCTTCCCACCACCACCTCATGTATTAACACAAACTCTTCCACTACAGTACCCCGTAATACACCTTCCCACCACCACCTCATGTATTTACACAAACTCTTCCACTACAGTACCCTGTAATACACCTTCCCACCACCACCTCATGTAATAACACAAACTCTTCCACTACAGTACCCTGTAATACACCTTCCCACCACCACCTCATGTAATAACACAAACTCTTCCACTACAGTACCCCGTAATACACCTTCCCACCACCACCTCATGTATTTACACAATCATAAAAACACGTTCAGTCACATTAATTCTTGTTTTATTTATTCAGTTTATATTATATGTATACATATATCTTACTCCTTTGAATCCTATTGGTCCTTCGTAAGCAGACAAAATAGTGTAATGATAGCCAGACTAGAATGAAGAAAGGCGTCTCAGTATTGAAGGGCTCATTATATCCGCTACTATTATTATTACCACCTCTCTTAACCCTCAGGCTGCGGTTATATTTGCGCTATTTAGGGCATATTCAAGCACTCCTGAATGATTAATCAAGTATCTGCATTAAATTAACTGTATTTTACCGAAAACTAGGCAAAAATAGCTTCAAAATGACACCAGAACGAGCTTCGTAGTTGGCGGGGTTCACCCGCAGCGTTGCCATAGACATTCGGGAAAACTCGCTAATTGTTAGCTCTCTCTCGCTCGGCAACACTGTCGAGACAGCTGCGCGAGACTAGTCTCCCTCAGTGAGCGGCTGGCTGCTCTGAGGGTCGGAGGTCCCTCACGCTCCCGCCCACTGACACTCGATTTCTACGGCTTTTACAGGCTTTTAAAGCCTGGAAATTGCTGTAAATTGCCTATGCGTTCCAGAACGTTTCCCGCAGGGAAAGGGTTAAGGGGAGGCTAGACCTTAGGGGACCCTGAAAGCATAATTTTTTTTTCTTTTTTGGTGCTAAAATCCTTCCTACAGTGCAGGAAAGTGCAAGTGAAGAGTAAAAAACACCATCTGACATCTTCAATCCCGCCCAACCCAAATATCGCACCCCGAAACTTATATATATTTTGTTTGCGCTAAAATCCTTCCTACAGTGTAGGGAAGTGCAAGTGAAGAGTAAAAATCACCATCTGATATTCCAACACCCCCAAACCCCTCCCTCCCTCCTGTGCGTGTTTTTGCTATTTCTGCGATAAAACTGTTTTATCGACATGTAAAATCAACTGTTCTCTTGAATATTACTCTATATCTTATTTTTTTCCACGGCTTGTATGTATCATTGGGGAATACTAATATTGCACATTTGTAGGTAATATAGTTAGGCTACTTTAAACAAAAAACAGGCAATTTCTATTGGTAAGTATAGGATCCTTGTATTTTATATTGGTATACAAAGGATTTCGCTGCTGCGCACGCGCGTGTGCACATAAGGTGATAAAAATTGCACCAGATATTCCTTAGAACACTGGGATCAAATACTATAAACGTTTACACAATTCTGGGTATATAGCTGGGATTAGCCCCACAAGGTCTAGCCTCCCCTTAATAAAATTTATATTAATCTCATCATTAGTTATTGTTTTCAGCTATATGCATGTTATTATTATGGTTCATTTATAATTCATATATTTTTGTAAATAATTATGTGAACCTTAGATAAATTGCGATTCACGCACAGGAGAAATAAACAGAATCATTATAGAATTACCCGAGACTTTCTAAATTACTTTTATACGTGTTTATATTGTTATTGTGACTGATCCATTAGCCTATAGCAAGTGGATAATAAGTGGTTTTTTTTTTTTTTTTTTTTTTCTATGTGATTGAGGGAGGCAAAAGGCATAACTGCCTATAGCGAGTGCCTCCCCCATAGTTGAAAGAGTGACAGGGCCAACATCAAGGGACGTTTGAGCCAAAATGCCTGGACACACGGAGTTTGAAGCAATTTAAGTCATAGGAAGAGGGAAAGACTGATTCTGGGAGAGAGTTCCAGAGCTCAGATGTTGAGTAGAAGAAAGTTTGAGAGTAACGTTTCACTCTTGGGTTGGAGAGTTGCACAGAGTAGGGGTGGGATTGAGTTGCAAGACGGGTACCACGTGCCCTACGTAAAGGAGGTGGTATGCACTGGGATAGCTCTGAGGAACACTGATTATTATAGTAGCGATAGAATAGCGAGAGAGATGCAACATTGCGGCGGAGAGAGAGAGATTGCAGAGAGTTGGTGAGTGGACGGGAGTTAATGATACGAAAGGCCTTCCTTTCAACTTTGTCTAGGAGAGCGGTGTGAGAGGAACCTCCCCACACATGTGAACAATACTCAATACAAGGGCGCACTATGCCCCTGTACAGAGCAAGAAGCTGTGCAGGGGAAAAGAACCCCCTAAGGCGATTGAGCACACCCAGCTTCTGGGAGGCTGCCTTAGCAAGACTGGTAATATGGTCCTTCCAAATGAGAGCAGAAGAAAAAGAGACACCAAGAATATTGAGAGAAGATGAAGGGTTGATTTTTGTATTGTTGAAGAATAAGGGATAGTCCGCTGGGAGATCCTGACGGGTAGATAGATGGAGAAATTGGGTTTTGGAAGCATTAAAGTTAACAAGGTTTTCTCTGCCCCAATTGGAAATAGTATTTAGATCAGAATTTAAGAGTTCTATGGCTTCATTACGTTTGTCGTTGAGGGATTGCTGGCTGGGGCGTTCTGAAAAACTAATGGAGTAGTGTAAGGTTGAGTCGTCTGCGTATGAATGGATGGGAATTAAGGTACAGTTAAGGAGATCATTTATAAAAATTAGAAAGAGAATAGGAGATAGGACAGAGCCCTGAGGAACACCGGAGTTTATAGGGTGAGGAAGTGAACAATGGCCGTCCACAACCGCAGCTATGGAACGGCCGGAAAGGAAATTAGAGACAAAGGCACAGATGGAGGGATAGAAACCGAAGGAGGGTAGTTTAGAAATTAAAGATTTATGCCAGACTCTATCGAAGGCTTTCGATATGTCTAGTGCAATAGAAAAAGTCTCACCGAAGTCCCGAAAGGAGGATGACCAAGAGTTAGTAAGATATGAAAGAAGATCACCAGTAGAGCGACCCTTAAGGAAGCCATACTGGCGATCTGAGAGCAGATTATGAGAAGAGAAATGCTTAAGAAATTTGGAAGCAAGAATAGTTTCAAAAACTTTAGAAAGACAAGAGATAAGAGCAATTGGACGATAGTTGGAGGGTTGAGAGCGGTCACCCTTCTTTGGGACAGGTTGAATGTGAGCAAACTTCCAGCATGAAGGGAAGACGTTAGAGGATAGACAGAGACGAAAGAGTTTGCCTAGGCAGGGAGTCAGCACGGAAGCACAGTTTTTGAGAACAACAGGAGGAACACCGTCCGGACCGTACGCCTTATTAGTGTTAAGCCCAGAGAGGGTAGAAAGTACATCTTTAGAAGAGATTAGGATATTAGGCATAAGTAAGAGAGAGGAGGGCGGAGAGGGAGGAATAGCACCGGAATCATCCAAGGTGGAGTTTCTAGCAAAAGTTTGAGCGAAGAGTTTAGCTTTGTCAGAGGAAGAAGTGATGGTTGTGCCATCAGAGTGGGAAAGGGGAGGGAAAGACGAGGAAGAGAAATTGTTGGAGAGGTTTTTGGCTAGATGCCAGAAAGCTTGGGAAGAGCTAGAGTTGGATAGTTCAGTGCATTTATTATTGATGAAAGAGTGTTTGGCAAGTCGAAGAACAGATTTGGCTTGATTCCGGGCAGAAACATATGAAGAATGAGAGTCTTGAGTTTTAAGGCGTCGGTACCGTTTGAATGCTTCCTCCTTATTGCGGACAGCAGTAGAACAGGCGTGAGTAAACCAAGATTTTTTAGCATTAGTCTGAGAGAAAGAGAATGGAATGTATGCTTCCATGCCCGATAGGATTACCTCGGTAATGCGTTCAGCACTCTCCGAGGGTCCCCGGCCATGGAAGCAGAAATCAGTCCATGGGAAATCAAAGAAGTACTGCCGAAGAGCCTCCCAGTCGGCAGCGCCAAAGTGCCACAAGCGCCGCCGGCTAGGAGGATCGGGTGGCTGTACTGGAGAGATAGGACAGGTGACAGAGATAAGTTTATGGTCGGAGGAGCCCAAAGGAGAGAAAAGATCGACAGTATAAGAAGAAGGGTTAGAAGTTAGAAACAGGTCAAGAATGTTGGGCCGATCTCCGATGCGATCCGGGATACGGGTGGGTTGCTGAACTAACTGCTCTAGGTCATTTAGGATAGAAAAGACGTAGGCTTGTTCACCAGGTGGATCAGTAGTGAGAGAGGAGAGCCATTGGCGGTGGTGAACGTTGAAATCTCCTAAGATGGAGATTTCTGAGAAAGGAGAAATGGATAGAATGTGTTCCACTGTAGAGTTTAGATAGTCAAAGAATTTAGGAAAGTTGGTAGAGTTAGGGGAAAGATAGACAGCACAGAAATATTTAGTAAGAGAATGACAGGAAAGTTTGAGCCATAAAGTTGAGAATTCAGAGGAGTCGAAATCGGGAACACGAGAGCAAGTGAGTTTGTTGTGCACATATGCACAACATCCGCCATTGGCTTTGAAACTAGGATAGAGAAAGTAGGAGGATACAGAGAAGGGGTTGCTGGATGTTGCTACAGACACCTGGGTTTCGGTGAGGAAGAGAAGATCAGGTTTGTAGGAGGAGAGATGGTGCTCAACAGAGTGAAAGTTAGAGGAAAGTCCGCGAATGTTGCAGAAATTAATAGAAAGAGTAACAGGCCGAGGTCCAGGTAATTGTGTGGGGTCGTCAGGGGATGGTCGGTCGGGTGAGGGGGCATTTATGGTCCCCCCCCCTGGGGACTCCGAGGCCGGGCCAAAATTCATCATTTTTGGTTTTATTTTTTTAATTTTGGTGTGGAGGAATGAAGTGTGGTGTGCATGTTTAGTGTAGTGAAGTGGATAGGAGGAGGAGGTGTTTGTGAGAGCTAGCTGGATTGCTCTCAGTGTAAATGAGGCACAAAGAAAATCAGTAAGAGAGGCCAAGCAAATGAAACAGGAGTTCCAGCGACTCTTTATCACATGCCTATAACCTCACCTGGGTCTAGCCCTGATCGATTGGTGCCTACAATCTCCCCACAAAAGGAGGTTGGCAAGGAAACCCATTATACATGCTTATGATGTTTTTGTTTGTTTTGTACAGATTGTCGAGAGGAGAGAGGATCGGAGTGGTGTAAAGGGTGAGTACTGTGCTGTTGTGTATTGTGTCTGTTTGATCACTGTGCTGCCCTCAGTATTTCACGTCGGTGTTGTGGGGCGAGCAGTTTATTTATTTATTTATTTTTTATTTTTTTTATTTATATATTTTATTTTATTTTTGCCCAGACTTGAATTGGTTCCCCTAACCGCCCACATTGTGACCTAATAGGCAGCGTGCTTGGCTCACAACCAACATGAACCAGGTTCTAGCCCGTGTAGGTGAACATATGTGACAATCTTGTGACTTCAGCCGCATTGTAGAGCATGGAGATGTTGGGGGGTACCGTTTCTTTTCTTTCGTTGTTGTACTGATGGCTGCGATGTATGTTGGGGTTCCTCCTTTCATAATTTGCTTCTGGCATAACAATATTTTTGTATGCTATAACTAGCTGTGCAATTAACCTAGCGGCTGCAACAATCCTCTCGAGAGGTTTTACTGGTGGGCTGCGATGCACCTCTCGGAAGATGAAATTTCAAACATGTACCAAAACACTCCAAGAACAAAAACAACAAATGTGACTGTCAGGGCTACAGTATAGGGGTGAAAATCCAAGGACATAAACTGCCCCCATCTTGCCTCCACCTTGCTCCTCCCTTCTCCTCCCTCCACTCGACCAATACTTCCATACGCACAGCCGCTCGTTGCCTGTTTCGCACTACATTTTCAACTACGGACCATTGTAACACCACAACCACGCATCTTTTGGGTATTCATATATACAGGTATATGGTTGGATGCGTGATGATGTGGTTTTCGTTGCGTTTTGGAAAAGTCACCAAATTGTCTAGCACAGGGCAATGGTGAGTCCTAGGGGTGTCTAGCATTCCCTGGGTTAATAATGAATGACAGGTAATGTGCTCAATGAACATTGTGTTCAGTTGTTAGCTCAATAACCGCACATACGCTATTGTATTGTGTATTAAATACCAATATAGAACTTTATCCATAGTATTTCAGAGAGCAACAAAGAATTATTGTAATCTACGGTATTTAGTCCCTAAATATAACCTGAATATAATTATCCAGATCAACCATAAGCTAATCCAACCTTCGTAACGTAGCCTACCCTAAAACAGTTTCTAAATTTAAGAAATGCGTACATTTAAAGTGTCAGCTCAATCTACTTTTATACATAACCTACAAACAATTTCAAATTTGTACCAATGAACTCACCAAGTCTTGTACACACACAGACAGACACACGCACATTGCATATATTGCATAATTATGTTTGAACTTGTGTATATATAATCTAGATGTGCGTGCGTTAGCGAGTCTGTATAATCACGTGTGCGTGTGGTTTCAGGGTAGGGTGTACGTTATTAGAAATAATCATGTATGAATGCATGGCCGGGTTTTGCTTCGTGAAAAACGGATGTGCTTGTGTGTTGGTGCGTCAGTATTTACAATGTCTGTGTGCACATGGTAAAGAGGTGCAGCTGTATATGTGTGTGTGTGAGTGTGTGTGCGTGAGTCATTCATTACAGTGCTTGAGTACACACGGTCAGATGGCCAGGTCAAGTGGTGCACCTGTGTGTGTGTGTGTGTATTGTATAATTATGTATGTGTGTGGTAGTATTACTCATATCCTTTAGAGAGGCCGCTGATCAGTCATAGGATCTCTCTCTCTCTCTCTCTCTCTCTCTCTCTCTCTCTCTCTCTCTCTCTCTCTCGCTCTCTCTCTCTCTCTCTTTCTCTCTCTCTCTCTCTCTCTCTCTCTCTCTCTCTCTCTCTCTCTCTCTCTCTCTCTCTCTCTCTCTCTCTCATATATATATAATTAACATAATGTACTATAACCCATATTTCGTTTAACCTGTCGAACTAGTACTTGACCGTGTAGAGCTAGATAACTATATTTCGACTTGATTGGCTGCTGGCATTGCGTCCCAACAAAATATCTCGGTTGCTAAAAATATAATAAGATAAATATATGAAAAGATAAATATATAAATAAATAAATATGTAATGCGTCCTCGGATACTGTACTGAAGGGGTTAAGGGGAACATGGGCTGTTTTTCTGGTCACCCTTCTTCCTCTTGTTTAGCCCCATTGGTTTTCAGATGTTAAGATGTTAGTCCCATTAGTTAGTCGATTTTAAGACCTTTCGCCCCATTTCTTCGTCAATATTTAGACCTTTCGTGCTATCTAGGTGTCCATTTTTCCCCTGGCGAACGATAGTGAGCCTGTAATGTTGGAAGAAACGGCCTTCGGCCGCCACATTTTTCTACCGAAAAATGTACAAATTAATCTAGAAGAGGGATCTAATGGACGTTTTTTTTTTTTTAAAGTTTGATGGAGGTCTAGGGAGGAAACTAAGACATCGAAGAATATATGAACTAATAGACCAAGAAACCGACCCATCTGCCCTTAAGTTGTTGATGATGATCGTAGCCCATTAGTATATACATGACCGCATCTTCTTGGAGCTGGTAGAGCGGATTTCCGATGTCGTCTCCGTTCTTATGTCGGATGTTATTATAGCACGTCATGGGGAGGTTTCTAGTTTGTTTCCTACTCCTCCAGCAATCTTAAAATTTCACCCCCTTGACCCCCTTTCAAGATAAATTTGTACATTTTTCGGTAGAAAAATGTCCCGGCCGAAGGCCGGTTACTCTTAAATTACAGGCTCGCTATCGCTCGCCAGGATAAAATCGACACCTAAATGGCACGAAAGGTCTTAACATTGACAGAATGGGGCGGAAATTCTTAAAAATCACCAAACTAATGGGGCAAACGTCTTAAAATCTCAAAAGCAATGGGGCTAGACATGAGGGAGAAAGGGGTCAAGAAAAAAGTCCCTCAAGTGGAAACCTCCCCTTAAGTAAACAAGAGTGAATTATATTACGTCCAAGCCCATCCTCTCTGTTTTCATGTTCTTTGATTTATTCTTATATTTGACTTTGAAGATTTTAAAGGTTCCTGTCTAATATTATTATTTTCCTATTGTGTGTGTGTTTTTAAAGGTTCCTGTCTAATATTATTATTTTCCTATTGTGTGTGTGTTTTTAAAGGTTCCTGCCTAGTATTGTTCTTTTTCTATAATGTGTTTGTTTATAAAGGTTCCTGCCTAGTATAACCCTTTTCCAATCGTGTGCATGTTTATAAAGGTTCCTGTCTAGTATTGCTATTTTCCTATAATGTGTTTGTTTATAAAGGTTCCTGCCTAGTATAACCCCTTTCCTATTGTGTTTGTTTATAAAGGTTCCTGCCTAGTATAACCCTTTTCCTATTGTGTGCATGTTTATAAAGGTTCCTGCCTAGTATACACCCTTTTCCTATTGTGTTTGTTTATAAAGGTTCCTGCCTAGTATAACCCTTTTCCTATTGTGTTTGTTTATAAAGGTTCCTGCCTAGTATAACCCCTTTCCTATTGTGTTTGTTTATAAAGGTTCCTGCCTAGTATAACCCCTTTCCTATTGTGTTTGTTTATAAAGGTTCCTGCCTAGTATAACCCCTTTCCTATTGTGTTTGTTTATAAAGGTTCCTGCCTAGTATAACCCTTTTCCTATTGTGTGCATGTTTATAAAGGTTCCTGCCTAGTATAACCCTTTTCCTATTGTGTGCATGTTATAAAGGTTCCTGCCTAGTGCCTAGTATAACCCTTTTCCTATTGTGTGCATGTTTATAAAGGTTCCTGCCTAGTATAACCCCTTTCCTATTGTGCATGTTTATAAAGGTTCCTGCCTAGTATAACCCCTTTCCTGTGTTTGTTTATAAAGGTTCCTGCCTAGTATAACCCTTTTCCTATAATGTGTATGTTTATAAAGGTTCCTGCCTAGTATAACCCTTTTCCTATTGTGTGCATGTTTATAAAT
>JBAKBP010025562.1:0-33152 GCA_037953745.1 Lithodes maja | reverse complement strand
CTCACACATTTAGACGTCAATATTTGATTTTTTTTATATTTCAATAACATAAAATTACCTAAATAGAGCTGCGCTTTCTAACATTTTTTTTTTATATGATATGGATTCAGTAACTCATTGCATGAAGCTGTATATTACCATTACAGCAGTCATAAGACCGCATAGAATAACAAGAGTTTATTTCCTCTCATGTTCATACTGTTTTCGAAAGAAGCCCTGTGGAGAAGAGGGAACGTAAAATAATATATGATGCAGAGTGAATAGCCATAGACTGGTTATCCTTTTGACTTGAGTGTGATTCCCGGCAAAGCTCGAACATATTAAGTAAAATATCAATGCCAGACAGAAGAATGGCTTTATTTTATTTATTTTTTAATAGATTGATACCTACATACGCTATATCATGAAGACTGTAGAACCGAAGAGGACCCTAGGGAAACAGGAGATGAAATCGATGGGAAACCTAAAGAGTATGTTCTGGGGTTGTAAGTTGATGGTCGGTGACATTCAACTAGATGGAGCAGCGGCGTCCAGAAATGAAGCTAAAACGAAGGAATTGAGCAAGAGTACACCCTCAGAGGCAGAGGGAAACTCGAGGCCCTAAAAGGAATGTGGGGTCACCGAGAGGAACCCTGATCATTATAAGTCACGGATTAGTCCATACCCAGAACCAACCTTCAGAACTCCCCATCTTGCAAATTTCATAACCCTCAACTCTTCAAAACCAAAATAATGTGATATTCACATAACGGGAGAGACAAAACAGGACAACATTATAACAGAGGATGAAGCCAAAGCAAAATCCAAGGGAATGCAATTATACACATAGACGCAAACTAAAGTGTCCCTAACATAACCGAGGATTTATAGCCCCTGTGAGAAACATCCACAACCGATGCTCTGCAGCAATCCACCTCGCCTCACTGATGAAAGGTATGATACCGTAGCACTTATAACTCTGAACGTAAGATTACTTCATCCCATGTTATCTAAAAACTTGGCTTAATAAGATATGTTAACATGTATGAAAAAAAAGTATTTGTTACATTGTTTTCTGTTATATACAGTATATTTTAAATTTGTGTTAGCATTGAATCAATTATAATGAACACAAATATATTCATATAGAGAAACGGTGACGTGTGAGATCACATATATATATATATATATATATATATATATATATATATATATATTATATATATATATATATATATATATATATATATACATATATATACATATATATATATATATATATATATATATATATATATATACTGTATATTAATATAATATATTATATTGTTACTAGTAGTAATAATATATGTGAGTTTCACGTTATGAACTGTTATGAAATGTTAGATGTGAAATATAATGGCATGTGTAAGCCAGAATATTAGATATATATATAATTATATACAGTATATCGTGTAATCTGAGCCTTTTCCTGTTCCACTATCTGATATTGATTGTAAATAATGGCGGCACCATTGTCCTCGTGTGGTTTTATACGAGTTTGGTTTACTCGGTAGTCCGAAGGTCTTGGTCGTTAAGCTGGTTGTTTTGTTGCAGGCATTGACCGTGGCCAGATTTTGTAATGATAGAACAGTGGATGCGAATTGTGAATGTGTGTTTTTTCAATTCTGAGTAATATGTACATAATACGATGTTGTTAGTAATTCACTAGTCAATCATAACTCCCAATGATAAGGGAAGGTAGGTAATGCAACTGGTCATTTCGCCCAATGACAGTGTTTTTAGTCTAAAAAACAAATGTTTGCTTAATTTTAACCCCACTAAAATGTTCTTTGCCAAGTTCATGTATATATATTCTCAAAATATGCCGAGTACCATTATAAACCGAGTTGTACTGTATATTTGCCCCGATACTATTATTACTACGCATGACTCGTATCGACTGACACTTTCCATCTCTTATTATTATTGGTATTAAAATATGATTGATATACATGTAATGATCACTTAAGGGGGAGGTAGTTACTTTTTCTCTCTCATGCTTAGTCCCATTAGTTTTGAGATTGTAAGAAGTTTGTTCTGTAGGTTTGGCGATTGTAAGACCTTTCACCCCATTTCGTGAGTGTTTTATATATCGTGTTGGAGGTCTAGCGTGGTTACTATAATATGAATAAATACATATATACATAGATAGACCAACACTTTAGCACTACGTTTTAACACACTATTTATATAAATAGATTTGTGTTGTGAAAAATGTTTGGTTGTATTAATAGAGGCAATATAAACGTATTAACAATTGGGCCACGAAAATAAAGATTACAAGTCGCCATCTGCATCAGCCTTATCATTTATATACAGTATCTATACTGTACAGTATATTGCTGCAAATATTTTAGCTCCATATTTTCATAGCGCTAGCCATGCAAATACTGTTTTAATTAATTGTAAAAGTGCAAATTTATAATTATCATATACAGTACATAATTATGGCTTATCAAATATCAAAATTACTTCTAAAAAAATACGACATGAACAGTTTATATCTGTAATTGTTGTTGCGTTGAATATAAAATTGTCCTGTTCAACACAGATTCTTCCTAAGTTGCATAAACTCGTCTAATGCAATACAGAATAAACTGTCAATACACGTCAAAATCCTCAAGGGGTTAAATATTTAATATGGTCTCCTGAGCGTCCACATATTAACCCTTTGAGTACCAGCGATGGGTGTTATATTGTATTCTAGCTAAATTTAGACGATATTATGCAGCTTGGGAAATATCTGTGGTAGTTAAAAGGATTGGTTGAGATAGTTTGAAGCATTATTATTGATAGAGTTCCTTCCCAAGCTGAATAAAATCGTCTAATAGTTGCCAGAATATGATGAAAAGGATTTCTCAGGTACTTAATGCGTCAATAGAATAATCACCTTTATCGAAGAATGCAGCAAATGTGACAACCAAATGGGAGGCTGGCTTAAAGAGAAGAAAAGTGCCAAGAAAAATAGTTGATATTATAGCACGATAAGACACTGAAAGGCCAGATGAAAGCGAGCATGAAGGTACGAAGAGGGCGTGAAATTGCATTAGACTAGAATGGCGGAAGACGAAGATAAAAGTGGAAGTATGAGACCAAGGAGAAACAGGTGGAAGGTGTACGTGAAGAGCGTATATGATGCGGAAGAAGGGAAGAGGAGATGGAGAAGTAGAGCCTGCAGGGAGGTGTAAGACAATATATATATACCGGTATATATAAATGTTTATCAAAAAGTTATTTGTGAAAAAGAAGAATAACACATCGTTTTGTTCTGCGTCGATGAAGAGGCCATGGTGTTATTGACTTTATTATTATTATTCACCCTTGTTATTATTTTATTTATTGACACAATTCTTGAGATACTGTGGTGACATTCTGCATGCATATAAATATGACTTGCCAACACTTCTAAGGTACCTAAAATGAAAACAAATAAAATTAATAATATCTGAAAATCTTATTGTGGGATGTTGTTAAGCTAGATTTAATCCCATTGAGGATCATGACACGTTTTGTCAGTTTATTTTGGCTATCACTAAACGATTTTATTTAGATTAGCAACGGTATATGGAAGTCAGAGGGGTAATGGACAAAGTCTGCACCCTTTCAATTCCCACCGATCCTTCATAAGCCGAATAAAATCGTCTAATGATAACAAGAATAAACTGTCAAAATACGTCCCGATCTTCAAGGGTTATTTTTTTTTTTCTATGTGAGTGAGGGAGAAAAAATACAGAACTGCTTGTAGCGACTGTCTCCCCCAGAGTTGAAAGAGTGACAGGGCCAAAATCAAGGGACGTTCGAGCCAAAATGCCTGGACACACGAAGTTTGAAGTTATTAAGTTATAGGAAGAAGGAAAAACTGATTCTAGGAGAGATTTTCAGAGCTCAGCTGTTGAATAGAAGAAAGACAGAATAACGTTTCACATTTGGGTTGAAGAGGTGGGATTGTGTTGCAAGACGTGTGCTACGTGCTCTACGAAGATGGGGTGGTATACACTGAGAGAGCTCTGAGGAACACTGATTATTGTAATATTGGTAGAATAGTGAGAGATGCAACATTGCGGCGAAGAGAGAGAGAGAGGTTAATAGACGTAGTACCTTTTGCCTACGAATGATCACCTTTGTATGTTTCTTGTTTGGTTTGTTGCTGTGATTGATATAATTCTTAGAGGTGAGAGAGGGCCTGTGGTATGACGTCATAACTTGTATTTTCCCTCAAATTAATTTGAGATTTTAAGATACACTTAGGCACAAATTATGATCGAAGACCAATAACGGCCACAACAGGTTCTGGTATGATTTTGAGACAGAACAGAATTCGAAAATAATTGACTTAGTATAGCCTAACGTAATTATACATAACCTAAGTTAACTTTAACCAATATATACTGTATATAAGCCTTACCTAGTGATTAAATTAGATTGGGATATCTACTGTATAATTATACACCAGGAAACACACTGGCCGTATATTCCCATAACACCCATTCACCAGTAAGGCAAAAGTGTTGGAAGCTGCATTCTCTCTTTCTCTCTCTCTCTCTCTCTCTCTCTCTCTCTCTCTCTCTCTCTCTCTCTCTCTCTCTCTCTCTCTCTCTCTCTCTCTCTCTCTCTCTCTCTCTCTCTCTCTCTCTCTCTCTCTCTCTCTCTCTCTCTCAGTATATATATATATATATATATATTATATATATATATATATATATATATACTGTATATTGGGTTCTCTCTAAGACGTTTGCGGATGATACAGTTCTGATGAGTGATAATGAATGGGAGTTGCAGGGTCTGGTAAATGAGTTTGGAACAGTGTGCGAAAAACGGAATTTGAAGGTAAATGCGGGGAAGAGCAAGGTTATGGTCTTCGAATAGGGTGAAGTCACAGAGTGTGAGGTGAAGCTGAACGGTCAGGCTATGGAGATCGTCAGCTCTTTTAAGTATCTGGGCAGTGTGTTGAGTAAAGATGGGACTATGGATGAAGAACTGCAGGTGAGGGTACAACAGGGGAAGAGGGTTGTAGGAACGCTGAAAGCAGTAACAAGAAATAGGGTGGCCAGTATGAAAGTGAGGAAGTCCTTGCATGACAGTGTGGTAATCCCGACACCGACTTACGGAAGTGAAGCATGGACGTTGGTTGAGAGACTCAGACCAAGAGTGAGAGCAGTGGAAATGAATTACTTAACCCTCTCACGTCCTTGACGCAATTTTGAGCCTATTAGGGATACTTTAAAGCCTTTGTTACCGTCAGGGGTATTTATAAACCTTTAGTTTATTTACTTCAACTTCTGCAGTTGTCTTTGAGTTAGCTGTGGGCAGAAAACTAATTTTGGAGAGGTAATTATAAGAGTGAGAGAAATCTATTTCTTATTGCTAATCTGGCAACTTCTGCATCATAAGGATGTGAGAGGGTTAAGAAGTGCGTGCAGAGTTACATGGAGGGATAGACAGACTAATGAAGAAGTAAGAAGGAGGTGTGGTGTGGAGGTAGATGTGCTGGAAAGTGTGAAAAAGAACAACTTGAGAAGGTTCGGCCATATGGAACGTATGGAAAGCAAGAGAATGACTAAGAGGGTGTACGAGAGCGAGGTGGAGGGACAGAGAGGGAGAGGTAGACTGAAGGAGAGGTGGAAGGATGGAGTGAGGAAGTATATGAACGAAAGCGGTGCTGGTTGGGGGGAGGGACGTCGACTGACTGGGGACAGAGGTGCATGGAGGCGGTTCGTTCGTGGCCACCCCTTCGGGGATCATGGCGTCGGGCAATAGATAGATAGATAGACTTCAACCAAATCTAGCTTAAGTAAAGTATTAGCATTAAAATGATGCTAGTGTTAGAAGTAGGCAATGAATAGAGAATATGTAGGTCTGCAACAGGGTTGTGTAATGTCACCGTGGTTATTTAACACCTAAAGAGCGGCCTAGGCAGTAAATAATATGTAACCACCAGCGGGGTGTTTTTACCCAAAATAGGGCTGTTTACGTGATCATTTTCATGCCTAAATAAGACCCAGAGCGTAAAACAAGTATCTATCCCTGAAAGGGCATAAACAGAGCTTTCCAATGACACCACAACAATCCTTGTATGACCGCTAGTTTTCTTGCAACAACCGCGCAACACGAGTGCAAAAACCATGTAATTCGGTACTTTCCCCATACAATTCACTATGTAGCGAGTGTGAGAGGGTGGAGGAGGGTGGGATTTATGTCAGTTGGTCCTACGCTCGCTACTCTCCTGCCACCACTTGTCTCTCTCTCTCAGCAAGATTACGTGCTGAAATTGCCACACGACCTATGTCGCGCGCCGCCACATAGTCCAAATTTATTTCACTCGACTTATGTTGTGCGCCGCCAGTTAAGGGTTAATGTAAATATGGATGGTGTGGTAGGCTATGTGGGTCGAGGAACCTGAGGTGTGTAATGGAGAAGCTCGTAGGGTAAATCTAAATGTACGACTGGATGGGGAAATGTAGAGCGTTTCAATTATCTAGGAATGATAAGCAGGGAGGCAGGTGTGGAAATGGAGGTAAGACAGAGTGTGTGAGGGAAGGAAAGTTTTCGGAGCAATGGGAAGTATGTGGAACGTGAGTCAGAAATCTCGGATGACAGATAGAAGTGCAATGTATCAAGGGATAGTTGTACCAACAGTGATGTAAGGGGCTGAGACATGGGTTTGACTGGACAAGAGAAACGAAAGTTGAATGTGATGGAGATGAGCTGCGTGAGGAGTATGTCTGGAGCGACGCGTAGAGACAGATTGAGAAATGAAGAGGTACGTAGGAGAGTGGTGCTATTCTGGTGTGGATATGTTGAACAAATGGATAATGAAAGGCTTACAAAGAGAATATATGAGTCATAAACAAGGGGAAATAGATTGAAAGGAAGACCTCGGAGGAGATGGAGCGATGGTGTAAAAAAAGTGTTGGAAGATAGAGAGATGACTAATGAACAGGCAAGGAGATGGAGCAATGGTGTAAAAAAAAGTGTTGGAAGATAGAGAGATGACTAAAGAACAGGCAAGAGAAGTGCTGATGAATAGGAATGAGTGGAGAATGTTGTGAATAGATAAGTGATAACGTAGTCGTAGGGACTTTGGTTGGGCGCCCATTGGACTAGATAATAATCCGTCAGGCGTCCGGCCTGGGGGAGCCGGCATATTATGAGGGGCCCTGTCTGGAAGTATGTGGCGGACATTGTGGTATAGTTCCGCTGTGTGTCTACCTGCAGTGCCTGGAACCCTTCTGGAGATTTGGGCTCTGAGATTCTTATACTGGGGACCCCTCATATGGTCCTTGATATTTGGGTCTTCTCCTGGGCGACAGAGTTGTATGTGTATTTTTGTTGTTTATATTTGTTGTTTCTCTTTGGGCTCTGTCTTGAGTCGCCCACCCCCAGCTATGGGCTTTGTGACTGAATATATACATACTTACATACTTTACATGCTCTACAAAGTTTATCATATAAACATTTCTTAATAATCTGATTTAGCAATATTTTTGAACAATGTTACCACAGGCCGGGTGCCCAACCCAGAAAGGGGTTGAAATAGGGCAACTTTACCCCGCCCAAAAGCAGCTTTCTAGGGCCTTTCCTAGATGATGCTGAGAGGATAGGGTTTTAGTCATGTGGTGATGGGCTTGTCTATCAGAGTGATAATTGGCCGTTCTCTGCCATACCCATATCTTTCTCCGACTGTTCCTTTTACTTATATATTTCTAGATCTCAAGTGGCAGCGTCTCCTCCATGGATTGACCTCTCTACTGTCAACCTAGAGGTTGGCAGACTGGGAGCCAAAGCGTCACATTTTTCCTTTGCCCCTCAACTTTCCCTTCATAAATGTTGAGGGGCACAGAGCCTTGGATGGAGTTTCAGTGTCCCGCGCATGTCCGCACCCTCCTCAGCTCATCCCTTGGGAGCGGTTTCGGTCGCCTGGGTTTTCTTTATGTTAAAGCAGGGAGGGTTCTGTTGGGGCACTCGGTTATGGCCTTTGCCTTGCTCGGGACCTTGGGGCTGTTCGGTCAGAGAGACTGGGGATGGGGAAGAAGAACAACAACAACAATGTTTCCACATAATAATTGCTTAAAAATATTCCCTGAGCTTGCATGTGGGCCAAAAAATCTTGAAGAAAAGAGAGATAAAGATATATATATATATATATATATTATTTTACTACAACTGTCGTACATTAATATTTGTGAGAACCAGGATCTAGAGTTAGACAGTCCGCCCGGATTCAGTGGTGGACCGGACCATTGACATGTTGGTATTTTTCAGGGGTACCTTCTATATACTGTATATGGGAGTGAACAGTAAATGGTAGGCTTCGTGGATAAGGTAAATTGTTAAGGTCACTAGAACTTAACTATACTGTTGACTATACACATTGTATAATACTGTTACTCTCACCCACTTTCTCTTTTCCACTCACCATACGAGAGAGAGAGAGAGAGAGAGAGAGAGAGAGAGAGAGAGAGAGAGAGAGAGAGAATGAGAGAAAGGGAGAGAGAGCGAGAAAGAGAGAGAGAGAGAGATTGGGTCCGTGTTCAAGTATCGTAAGACTTATTGACATCATATTTTTGTTTTATGTTTCGACATATCCAAATACTTTTGACACATATTATACACAATACTGTATCACTTCACGAAACAACGAAACAAGGACAACTTTGGCTGCTTGATGGGCCTTACTAATGGTACCTAATCTTGATGTTAAATATTCCAGCGCCAGATGGTGGTACAGTCGGATGCCATGGTCTCCAGCCCACTCATATACTGTATATTCTTGGACTTCACCTATATCTAATTATGGAAGTATATCTCTGGAAACGCATTAATGATTATAATTTTATATACATCAACTACAAAGCTCTATATAATATTTATTGAAAAGCAAGTTATATCCAAACATCCATCCATAAAGTTATAGTTACATAAAGAAAAGCAAGAGGTGTCCACGAAGTCTTATGAGTGGGCTAGAAACTACGGTATCCGAGTGTACATGTGTGTATTTGTTAGTAATAATAAACTCCATCCACACCCAAAAGGTAACACATACAACGGCACCAGCAAACACCCGGGCCCTATATTACCATAACATACATTTCACCAGTAGGGCCAAAGTGGTGGAAACTGCATATTCTCTCTCTATCTCTAACACACATGCACAGCAGCGAGGTGTGAGGCTTATGCTCCAACATTCTTCTTAACCCATTTTGTACCAGCGACGTCTGTTATATTTCATTCTAGCTATATTTAGACGAGTTTATGCAGCTTAGGAAGGATATGTGCTAGATATTAGGGTTGATTCAGATAGTTCAAAACCTTATAATTACTAGAGATCATTCCTAAAGCTGAATACAATCGCTTAGTAGTAGCCAGAATACAATAAGAAGAGGATGTAGACGGTACAAAAGGGGTCAACAAGTCAACAATTATCTGTTGGTTGCACCTCAGCTCCAGTGTAGCTAGACTGATTCGTATTTAATCCTTTCTGTTCCGGCGACGTATTTTAAATTTGATTCTAGCTATATTTAGACGATTTGATGAAGTTTGATAAATATATGTAGTAGTAAAAAGGGCCAAGTGAGATTGTTCGAGGCCTGATTGTTGCTTGAGGCCCTTTTTAAACGGAATAATATCGTTTAACAGTTGCCAGAATAAAATACATCGCCGGTAAAGAATGGATTAAATCTTTTGTCTTTGTTTATCTACCTCTTGTAAGTTGTCTCTACTCCTTTTATATCCAAACCTTACTTGCTCCCTTCCATCTCCTAATATCATTTTTGTGGCATCACTTCAGCGTCCTCTTCCAAGGGGTGTGATTGCTCATTCAAGTCACGTAAAGCAACCAACCTTTTTTCAATATTTTGCCATTTATTGTTCCACTCAATATGTCTCCTCACTTTCTTCAGTTTATTTTATTAAAAGTTACTGGTTTTCTAACGTTCTCTGGCTCAGCCAGTTGCCCAGTAAATTTCCTCTGGCTTCAATTTCTTTCAAAGTTTAACATAAGGTCTTCGCAGCTGGCTTAACTCGACTACTGTAGATTAACTAGATGGACCGGTCCCCATATATAAAGCAGATACGTTGAATAATATCATGAATTATTTGATAGTGGCATATAACCTGAAGATCACGTGCATCTCATTTTTATTTTACTTATTTAGTTTTTTTTTTTTTTTTTTTTTTTTTTTTTTGTGAAATAGAAGTTGAAAAGAGTGTTAAGGGGAGATTTCCACTTGAGGGATTTTTTTCTTGACCCCTTTCTCCCTCATGGTTAGCTCCATTGCTTTTGATATTATAAGACGTTCGCCCCATTAGTTTGGCGATTTTAAGAACTTTCGCCCCATTTCTGTCAATTTTAAGACTTTTCATGCCATTTAGGTGTCAATTTTTTCCTGGCGAGCGATAGCGAGCGTGTAATTTAAGAGGAACCGGCCTATGGCCGGGAAATTTTTCTACCGAAAAATGTACAAATTTCTCTTGAAAGGGGGTCTAGGGGCTGTAATGTTAAGCTTGATGGAAGTCTAGCGAACTAACTAAAAACCTCCCCTTAAGCCTGGTTCACACATTCAAGAGTAGGCGCCAGAGTCAAGTACGAGTGAGCGAAGAGTGACACTCTTCGTGGATCTTCGTGACTCTGGCAAGAACCAGCCTGAGTAAGGTCACTGTTCCCGATTCACCATGAGTCAACAAGAGTCAGTACGTTTTAATCCAAGAGTCAGTACGAGTCACAGAGAGTCAGGAAGAGTGTAACACGAACTCAACACGAGTTGAGGAAATTTGAATAATAACAATCTATCTATCTATCTATCTATATGCTCAGGCCCAATCCCCATTTTGGGGGTAGCCGACTCAAGACAGAGCAAGAACAGGGAAAACACAAAAACAACATAAAACAAAAAATAAACACAGATAAAAAACACAAACTCACACACATCCAGGTCACCCAGGAGAAGACCCAGAGACCAGGGTTACCAAGGTCGCTCCAGCACTCCCCCGGCCCCTGACCACCCGGAGAGGTTCCGATCTCGGCAGGCAGACATGCAGCGGAGCCAAAGCCACAAGCCCTCCCACCACACTTCCAGGCACACCCTTCATATTAATCGTCCCCCCGGGCCAGGCGCCTGATGGACTATTATCTAGTCGAACTTGCGCCCGACCCCTTACTCCAAATGACCACGTGTTCACTCAACTATTCACAAGCATTCTCCATTCACTCCTGTCCACCACCACTTCCCCTGCCTGATCTATAGTCATTCCTCTATCATCCAAAGCCTTTCTTACACAGTCTCTCCATCTCAATGGGGGTCTTCCTGCCCTTCTATCTCCCCTTGTACCTGACTCACATATTCTCTTTGTAAGCCTTTCATCTCTCATTCGTTCAACATGACCATACCAGCTCAGCACCCTTCTGTCCACTCTGGCTGACAAATGTTCCTGCTGCCCCACTCTCCTACGTATCTCTTCATTCCTCAATCTGTCTCTACGAGTAACTCCACACATACTCCTCAAGCAGCTCATCTCCATCACATCCAGCCCTCTTTTCTCCTTTTTCTTCAGAGCCCATGTCTCAGCCCCATACATCACTGTTGGCACAACAATTCCTTGATACAGTGCACTTTTTACTTTCACTCCGAGATTTCTCGTCTTCCACATACTTCCCATTGCTCCGAAAACCTTCCTTCCTTCACACACTCTCTGTTTTACCTCCACTTCCATACCTCCACTCCTGCTTATCGTTCCTCCTAGATATTTAAAACACTCTACCTGTTCCAATATTTCCCCATCCAGCCTCACATCTAGATTCACCCTATGCTCTCCCCTATTACACACCATTACTTTACTTTTATTGACGTTCACCTTCAGTTTCCTCCTTCCACAAACCACACCAAACTCTTTGACTACCCGCTGCAGTTTCTCATCAGAATCCGCCACCAATGCTGTGTCATCAGCGAACAGCAACTGATTCAACTCCCAATCTCTACCATTCTTTCCTACTAAACCCAATCCTCTTCCCATAGTTCTCCTTTTCACCTCCCTCACCACACCATCCATAAACATATTAAACAGCCATGGTGACATTACACAACCCTGTCGCAAACCTACCTTTACCTCAAACCATTCACTCAACTCACCATTTCCTACTCTCACACATGCTCTGCTCCCTTCATAAAAACTCTTAACTGCTTCTAACAAATTTCCTCCTATTTCATAAATCCTTAACACCTTCCACATTGCTTCACGGTCCACACGATCATACGCTTTTTCCATGTCCATAAAAGCCCAAAATATCTCCTTATGCTTCTCTAAATACTTCTCGCATAACTGTCTTACTGCAAACATCTGATCCATGCACCCTCTTCCCCTCCTAAAACCGCACTGTTCTTCTCCTATTGCAACTTCTGTACACTTTATTATCCTCTCTATCAACACCCTGCCATACAGCTTTCCAACCACTGACAATAAACTAATACCTCTATAACTTGAACACTCCTGCCGATCTCCCTTCCCCTTGTACAACGGCACAATACATGCACTCTTCCAGTCTATTGGTACCCTTGACACAACAAAGCACACGTTGAAAAGTCTCACCAACCAATCTATTATCACATCTCCACCCTTCTTTATACACTCCACAGCAATACCATCCAAACCTTCTGCTTTTCCCGCTCTCATTTGTTTCACTGCTTCTTTCACCTCATTTTCCTCAATCCTTTCATTCATTCCCTGCCACCTGGGTGGCCTGGGTAACCTATCTCCATCCACCTCTGCTTCAATCACTGCTTCTCTTCCATCTCTTGTATTTAACAAAGATTCAAAATACTTGGCATATCTTTTCCTCACTTCAACTGGTTCCACTAGTAATTCTCCATTTTCATCTTTCACTGACTCTTCCCTCTTTGGTCCTCCTTTCCTTACTTTATTTACCTCCTTCCAGAACATCTTCTTTCGTTCTTCAAAATTCTCACTCAGCCTTTGGCCCCACCTTTCGTTTGCATCTTTTTTTGCTTCTCTAATTTTCCGTTTTGCCTCTCTCCTTTTCTCCTTGTACCTCTCCCATACCTCAACACTACCATCCTGTAAAACCCTCTCAAAACACTGTCTCTTCTCCTCAACTGCCTTTCTCACCGTATCATTCCACCACTCGCTTCCCTTCCTGATACCTCTGCCTCCTACTTTCCTTTTGCCGCATACTACCTCTGCACTTGCTTTCACTCCTTCCTTAAACTGTTGCCATTCAACCTCTACTTCTCTCTCTTCCATCTCTCTCACTTCCATCCACTTTTCATTTAGTCTTTCCTTGTACTCCCTCTCTTTTTCACTCTTCTCTAACTCACTAACTTTTATTACCTCTCTTACTTCACGCTTGTCTCTTATTCTCCTGTAACTCTTAACTCTTAGCTTTCCCTCCACCAGGTAATGATCTGACATACCCTCCACCTCACCTCTCATCACATTCACATCCAGCAGTCTACACAATCTTTCCCTTGTCACCAGCACATAATCCATCAATGCCCTCTCTACAATCTCTCCCCTCACAAGTCTATGCCAGGTGTACTTGTGTATACGCCTTTTTTTGAAGAACGTATTACCTACACTCAATCTACACTCTTCACATACATTTTTCAGTCTTTCTCCACTCTCGTTTACACCATCCACACCAAAACTACCGAGGACTCCCTCAACAGGCTCATTTCCTACCCTTGCATTTAGGTCCCCTAAAACTATAACATTTTCATTTTCATCAAACCCTTGTAGACAATCTCTCAAATCCTCCCAGAAACCCTCTACCTCGTCTAACTCTCTTTCACTTCCTGGTCCATACGCACTTACAAAAACCCACCTTTCACCCTTAAACCGCATTCTCACCCACATTAGCCTTGATGACACCTCTTTCCACTCTTTTATAAACTCTCTCAACTCCTCCTTCACAATAATAGCCACTCCTTCTTTCCCCCTGACTCCCTCGTCTACTCCAGACTTTCTACCTATCACGTTTCCAAAATCCACTTCTCCCTCTCCTTTCATCTTTGTTTCATTCAGTGCAAGGACATCATACATCCTTCTTTCAAATAACCTTCCAATATCCTCTCGCTTCTCATTCGTACTACATCCACGCACATTCAAAGCTCCTATTCTTAGGGTCCGGGACCACGAACGCGATCCCTCGCCCCTATTTCTGTCTCGTTTTTTTGGTAGATTTATTTAAGGGGAGAAGGATACCAGGCCTCCCGCCCCCGATCCCCTTTAGCCGACTTCTACGTCTCGCTGGAGAAAAGCGGTGGTGGAAATTTCTCACCCCTCCACCACAGAGGAGGCTACCTGCACCAGAAAGTGGCGGGCGTTGGGGTCGCCGCATCCCTACGCCCTTTGAAAAAATTAGAGATGCAGAAGGAGAAAAAGATAGAAGGGGCTATGGGAAGTAGAGGACACCAACCCTCACTCTGACAAAGGGTCAGCCCACCACCTAACAATAACAATAACAATAACAATAATTTTTTTGACACATGTAGACACGTGTTGGCTCTTGTTGAACTCTGCATAACTCTTCGTGACTCATGTTGACTCTTGTACATTTCAGCCACATCGGAATTTCCACGATCAAGCCCGATTCCCAAGAGTGCAACAAGAGTCAACACAAGTCACGAAGAGTTATGCAGAGTTTAACAAGAGTCAACACGTGTCACGAGGAGTCGCCAAGAGTTCCAGCCCAGGGACAAGACATTTCATGCAGGCAGGATATTCTAGGCCACGTCACGAGTCAACACGACACACCCCGATACCACGGCTCACATGAGTGTAACACGAGTCATGAAGAGTGTAATTTTTCGAGCCCGAGTCATAGCCGAATTCGAAAATGTCCTCACTCGTGCTGGACTCGGACACCGACTCTTTTATGTATGAACCAGGCTTTGAGCTTAAGAGCATGGCATTTCTTAGTATGGAAGGAATGAAAGTGAATCGTTTGAGGTAGTTGTTTATTTTATTTAGTAATGCATTATGTACCCGAAGAGTTATGGGATTGTGGACAGATGTTCTTGTTATATACAATGGCACAACACCAATGGGTTTGAAAAATTGAGGGAATCAAGTCGTGAATATAATATTTGGAAAACACTGTCATGACGAAGTACTGAAATTATTTATACAGTATAAATTAAACTACCATAACATGCAGCAGATATACCAATATTTTACTAATCCTCTCATGCTCATTATTCCACTACAATAAAAGTGTTGGTCATAACTTCCCAGTTAGGTATGTAACTATCCTCATAAGTCTAAGGTAGGCTTGGTCTTGTTGTTATACTTGAAATATTTCATCCTTGTTTTCATTTCAACTTCTGTTGCCCGCTGTTCCTTCCTTCTGATCGGATTACTTACGAACTTGGCGAAGCTGAACTTTCAAATATTTCCTCTCACTGAACCACTTTGTGTTACGCAAGGGGATGAAGGAGCAACATATATCTGAAGAAGTTGAAGGAATATTATTGGAGAGTATAGAGGTCTTTTAAATGCGCAAAGATATAACAAACATATGTGTGTACTGAGTTATCAATTAAGAACGTCTTGCGAAATTGTTTAATAAGAGAGGGTAGTCTGGTAAAAAAAAACATATCTGGATATGCTTGACGTGTGAATTCAGACAAATATGAAGATAAGAAAACTGAAAACATAAAAAAAGAAAAGGATAATTTGCATAGGCAAAATGGCACATTTTACATATATTAGTTCTCGTAAACTTTGACAATTGAGTCCTCATGGTTCGAGCACGTTAGTCACCCATGCACCAAGTGAACCTGCTAACGATTAGAGGGGTATTAGGTCCAGATATTATACTTCTACGTGTGTGTTCATTAGTGCGAGTTCTTGCAAGAAGACATACTCAAACGTTATGACTATAAAAGGTTAATTGTGTTCCTAGCGTATTCAACCTGCACACCAATTTCCCAATTTTTTGTGAAAAGGTAACCTAATGGGAACCTAAATGCAAAACGTGTTAATTTATATATGGCCACCTGCAGTTAGTTTGGTAATATACTACGGGGAACAGGCAGATAGACAAACATACAGGGAGAATGAAGTACAAGAACACCAACATTACCTAGGGAATAAGTGTTAAATTGTTATGAACACACACATATACACACTACGGTCACGGTGGCCGAGCGCGCTTAGTACTCTGTATTGGGAGCGCTAGCTCTGGTGTCGGGGGTTCAATCCCAGGCGCCGGCAGGGGAAGTTCTCTCAAAAACTTTCCCTGGCCGTGAAGGCAAGATCTGGGCGGATCGTCTCGGGGGACCCACAAAGTCTCCTGCCCACGTCCTACTCCCTTGGGATTATGTAGGCGCTCTCGTTAGCTGCCAGGATCAGTCTGTTGATCCATTAGGATAAGATCTAGGTTAAGTCTGTGTATTTTCAGCCCCATTGGCTGCCGGCTTGAAATAAACCGATTATTATTATTATTATTATTATTATTATTACACACACACACACACACACACACATACGCGAGCATAAATAAGTACGCACGCTCGAATAATCCAATATCATAATGTCTTCCCTGCAAATTGGAAACATAAGATGAGGGATGAAGGAGAGAGTCATTAGGGAACTGAAGGAAAGAGAGCGAGAAGATTGAACCAAGTATAAAATATTACAATCACAGATGAACCAATAACAGACTGAACAATCTTGACATGGTGATGTTAAAAATGATATACTGTAAAGTATATGAATGGAAGCGTGGTAACTGGTAAGGAAGGAGATGATACAATAAGGTTTATGTAGATGCATATATGGAAAGAGGATGGGTGTGAGGAAAGTAAAGTATAGTTCTGGGGCATAGGCTAAGTTGAGTTTGACCGAGGCGCTCATCTCCTCACCATTGGTCCTTTGAAGCCAGTGGTGGATCCAGCCTGGATATGAAGTTGGTTGGTGCAAAAAGCATAATAATACAGTTCACTCCTCCCAAAAGAACTCTCAGAAATGTCCACTAACTCCAGGTTCTCTTAACTCCTTCTGTACCAGTGACGTCTTTTGACGGGAATCGAACGTGGGACCTTTCGATTGTGAGTTGAACGCTCTAGTATTGCATTATAAGATAATAATAATTGTTTGCATAGTTTTTATTCATTGAAGGGTGTACTGAGTGATGAGTTCGCAGTCTGTGTTGGAGTCCATCAGGGTTCAGTGTTAAGCCCCCTCCTCTTTATTATGGTCCTGGAGGCACTGTCTAGAGTTTTTGGAGGCGGACTCCCTTTGGAACTGTTTTATGCAGACGATTTAGTCCTAATAGCTGACAGTATGCAAGATGCTGAGGCCAAATTCAGAGAATGGAGAGAGGGCATGGCGAGCAAGGGTTTAAGAGTCAATATTAACAAAGCCAAGGTTATGCATTGTAGATTGAGACCAGGCAATGTGGAAAAGAGCGGTGCATACACTTGTGCAGTGTGTGGAAAGGGTGTGGGCGTTAACGCGATTTAATGTAGCATCTGTCGACGCTAGGTGCACCATGGGAGTAAGCGCTGTAGTAGAATAAAGGGACCCCTGACGAAGGATAAGTCAGAAATAGAGAAATTTGAGTGCGTAGTGTGCAAAGGCGAGCTTGTGTTTAGTGATGATCCTGTGGCTGTGAATTTTGGAAATGAGTCATTGGAGCTGGTGAACAAGTTTTGTTACCTAGGAGATACCATCTCTGCCGGTGGTGGGCCCGAGGCTGTCACTGTCGCTAGAATTAGATGTGGCTGGGGGAAGTTCAGAGAACTGCTGCCAATCCTGACCATGAAAAGAATGGCTCTCCCCCTGAAGGGAAAGGTGTATGCCTCATGTGTTAGAAGTGCAATGACGTATGCCTCAGAAACATGGGCCGACAAAGTAGAGGATGTCAACAGAATGGAACGTAATGAGATGAGAATGGTGAGATGGATGTGTGGGGCCAGGTTACAGGATAGAATAACAAATGTTGAGCTGAGGAGACGTTCAGGTATAAAGTGTATTAGCGAGGTGATGCGTACAAGTAGACTGGGATGGAATGGATATGTGGAGAGAATGGCTGAACAAAATTGGGTGAAAAAATGCAGGTCTGTGATTGTGGAGGGAGCTGCACCAAGGGGTGGACCGAGGATGACCTGGGATCGGACTATACATGCCGATCTCAAATCCAAAACTTGACAAGTGAAGCAGCCCTTAACAGGGTTGCCTGGAGCGCCACCATTAGGACGAGAGACTGAAACTGCACGTATGTGTGGAGCACTCAGTCTTATAATGTATGTATGTATGTATGTATTGAGTAATTTCATAAACAGCGATATGTTCCTTACGGTATGCAAGGTGTTATAAAGACACCCTTGAGTATTAACCCTTACAGTACTGGCGACTTCTTGTTGTTTTAATTTCAGCTGCATTTAAACGATTTTACGAAGCTTACGAAGAATATATGGTAGCTAAAAGGATTAATTGAGATATTATGTAATATTTTAACAGGTAGGCATCCTTCCTAAGGTGAATAAAACCGTCTATTAACAGCCACAATTAAGTTAAAAGGACGGCACCTGTACTGAATGGGTTAAACATGTGCTGAATATGTAGAAATCGTACTCTGACTTCTCAATTTTCAAGAACATTAACAATATATGAGATTTTGTATTATATATTGTTGATGTACTGAACAAAGACACCAGCCCAAGCATTTATGAGGGAGTCGGGTAAACCGTCGCCAATATTTCTAACTTGTTCTGGAAACATTACATATCAAAACACTAAGATAAAAAGCGAGTATGTGAGCAAAAGAAAGGGTGAGGATGTTTGAATCTTTTGTTTGTATTATTATTATTATTTTGTAATATTGTTTTTATTTTATATATATATATATAGGCTATATATATATTTTTTTTTTTTTTAACTTTTGTTGGTGTTTTGTAATTATTTTGCCTGAACTATACCCAGAAAAGATGTTCAACAGGCCCGTAGCTATTTCTATTTGTGCCAATTAAAATATTTATGAATATAGCATTTAAACAAAGAAAATAAAGACTAACTAAATACACACACACACACACACACACACATTGCATGGCTAAGTCTGTATATTTTTGTTCCATTAGTCAACAAAGAAATAGATAAAATTGCATAAATACAATTAACAATAGGCCAATTGATTAGAAGACTACGACATGCTCTAGTTAAACACATAATGGTCTATCGTACACTTTCAATTCAAGACAGTTTTGATAATAATAGGGTTACATATGTATTACCCTTTCAGTACAGATGTAGGGTTTTTGGTTTATTCTAGCATTATTTAGACGATTGTATGCAGCTTTGGAATAATAATCTGTGGTAGTTAAAAGGGTTAAATGAGCTAGTTTGCAGTCTTCAATTAACAGAGATCCTTTCTAAATTAACCAAAATCCTCTAATAATACCGAAAATATAATTGATCGAACGTCTCATGCACTAAAAAGGCTAAACTAGACTACTTGAGTGATTGAGAAGCCGTTATAGTCCCTATTCGTTAACTACATTGGCTTATCACTTGGACCCACTGAGCCCCAGGCAATATAATATAAATGTACACTCCAGGACCAGCAGGTTGTCAAAAAATTGTTTTTCCAGAAAACACCTGGAATGGGTTAGAAATGAAGGAAAAACCACAAAAAAAAAACGATCCCCTAGGTCATTAAGGGGTCCTACTGGGCGCCCAAAAGTCGGAATTAACATGGGGAAATAGGTAGGCAAGAACATACAAAAGTAGGTTTTTGCGCGCTCACGCGCATGCAGCATGAGGATTTTCAACCATCGGCATTGTTGCTTCCCATACAAATCTGAGCCCTCTAGGTGCCATAGGACCGGAGTAATTAACCGTGACGCATCCTATGCGGCGCTGGGGTTTAGAGTTACATAATTGTCCGCTGGGGTCCAGTGGGTAAAGGACTCTATGGCGTGAGTGTACTTCTCCCGGGCAGGATGTGTATTGTGCATATAAATAAACATTGCATGCAGCTGGCATATATTGTGAACTACTGTATATTAATACCAATACAAAATTAACGTCATTATGCAGGTTGTTGTAAATACATGATTCTTGATCAGTGTTTTCATGCAGAAGTTTTAATTAAATTTGCATATTCCCATCCCTTGAAGTTTGGGCTACTTAATTAAACAATCATCGTTTATAGTACATACTATTTATTCATATATTGTATATTGCTTAATACTATTTTACTATTAATAGACAGATATCCTACAGGTGTATCCAGGGCATATCAAATTTTAACCATAGAATCTCCCATAAAGTAAGATAAATGTTGATATAAAGCATGGGGATAACAACTTCCTTTAATGTACAGTTATTATGTTCAGGTAATCTTAATTGAAGTTGTTAGATTATAGCTTTGTTCGGTCATCACCCTGAGTTAGTAGACACATTAATATGACACATCTCACAGCATTAATTAACCTTATTTTACCAGGACGTGTTTTACATTTTAGTCTGGCTTATATTAGACGATTTCTTTCAATTTGGGAGGGATTTGTGGGATTCAGAGACTTAGTTGAGATTGAGTTTAACCTGAGAGCGGTGCGCTATTGGTAGTTCAAACCCTCCCGCCAAGCTAGGATATTTGTGTTCATTCCCGCCTAAAATCGTAATTTTACCATAAATATCATTATTACTTAAACAGCAATAAAACAAGTGGGAATAGTATTTGGGGGGTGAAAAAGACGAATTATTGCCGACCCTCCAGTCATGAGGTTATAGACGAACGAGACGTATATCCTCCCTCTTCGAGGCCTGAAGGCAGACTGAAGCCTCTGTCTCGCTTTCTTTCTCTTCCCACGCTCACTATATGAGAAGTAGACGACCTTGGAACCAGGTTGGAGATATTGGCGCGATAAATATACCGATAAACAAGGGAATAAGAGGAAGAATAGGTGATAATTGAAGGGGGGGGGGGAAAGGAGGGTTTTTTTACACATGTGGAGGAGTGATAGAGGGATGGAGGGGAATTAGAACATAAGAACATAAGAAAATGGGAGTCTGCAGAAGGCCGATTGGCCTAAGCAAGGCAGATCCCTGTCCCACACAACCCCAATTACAAAGCCCAATTATAGGCTCAACACTCTAATACCCTGAGGATCATCTTACCAAAACGGTTAGAGATTAACGCAGGATTACGGGGGTCTGCAGAGCGCTGATTGGCCCAACCCTGCTGATCCCCCTTCACACCCAACCCTTCTCGTCCATATGCTTATCCAATTTTATCTTAAAGCTCCCTATCGTTTTTAATCCCACTATAGCACCTGGTAGTCCATTCCACCCATCTACAACTCTGTTACCAAACCAATATTTGCCTATATCTTTTCTGAAACGAAATTTATCTAATTTGAAACCATTGGTACGAGTTCTTTCGCTATCACTGAGCTTTAGTACATTTGTCATGTCCCCTTTGTTAATCCCACTAACCCACTTGAACACCTCTATCATATCCCCTCTAACTCTGCGTCTCTCTAACGAATGTAAGCCTAATTTCTTCAACCTTTCTTTATACGGAAGATTTCTAATATTATGGATCATTTTTGTCATTCTACGTTGTACTCTCTCCAATGAATCTATGTCCATTCTGTAATAAGGACACCAAAATTGAACAGCATAATCCATATGGGGTCTCACTAATGACAAGTAAAGTTTTAAGATAACATCAGCAGTTCTGTTACTCACACTCCTAGAGATGAACCCGAGAATCCTGTTTGCCTTGTTTCGAACGCTTATACACTGTTGTCTAGGCTTCAAATCATTGCTAACAAACACACCTAGATCTTTCTCACAATTCGAGTTTTCTAATTCCACATTAGCTAGTTTATATTTAACATTTGTATGCATCTTCCCTATCTTTAATACCTTGCATTTGTCAATGTTAAACTTCATCTGCCAATTTACTGACCATTCGTGTAAGGTATCTAGATCCCTTTGGAGGCACTCTATATCTCTATCTGAATCAATTGTTCTCCCCATTTTGGTATCGTCTGCAAATTTACTTATCCTACTAGTTATACCTAAATCAAGGTCATTTATGTATATAACAAACAACAGAGGACCTAATACAGATCCCTGGGGGACACCACTTTTGACTGCTCCCCATTCTGACTTCGTACCATTTATGCTGACTCTCTGCTTCCTACCAATTAGCCATGACCTAATCCATCCCAACAATTAGCTCACTTAATAACATATTCCTTTGTTTTGAGTGCTACTGGGATCTTTTAAAAGTTTTGTTTTAAGGCAGCTCGCTGGTGTAGTGACTAGCGTCTTGGACTTCCACCCAGAAGGTCCCAGGATCGTGCCCACGCTCGGCGCATTAAAGATTTTTCACAAGCACTGAGTCGTTACTGTCCCTCATGAGCAAGGGAATGGGATAGTAGTACAGGACCCCATTGGAAATACGCCTAATCGGCCTTATTGGGCTATCCTTAGCTGGCTTAGCATGCCCTAGCTTTAAGAACTATTATTATTATTATTATCATAACCCGGGAACGGCGAGAAAACTCTTAAGAGGTTTTGGTGGGCAAAGGCGACGATCCTCTAAGAGGTAAAGCTTTAAAAAAAACTTAAAAGACCCCCAGTAACACATAAAATAAAGGAATAGGTCATTAAGTGAGATAATTCCACTCCATCCCTTCTATCACTCCTCCACATGTGTCAAAACTCCCTCCTTCCCCCCCCCCACCCCACCCTCAATTATCACATATTTTTCCTCTTATTCCCTTGTTTATTGGTTTATTTACCGCATCAACATCTCCAATCCAGTTCTAAGGCATGGTGCTAGGCCTAGCTACTGCGTGGTGTGAGTGAGAAATGCGAGAGAGAACTCAGTCTGCCTCTAGGCATGGGAGAGTGAGGATATACATCGCGTCCGCCTGACATTTCATGATTGAACGGTCGGCATTAATTCACGATTTTCACCCCCAAAACACTCTTCCCACTTGTTTTATTGCTGTTACATGTTACTATCTTCATATTAAACATAAAATAGGCGCATATGAATAAATAATAACGATATTTATCGTAAAATGACGATTTTAGGCGTGAATGAAGCCTAATATGGCTGCCCGGTAGTAGGGTGTTTACTACACACAGCTCGCCTTTTAAAGGTTAAGAGTCCCGTCGCCTTCCACCACCAAAACTTCTTAAGAGTCTCCTCGCCATTCCCGGGTTAACCCCATATATTCATAGAGGGCTTTTCAGAGTAAGATCGTCTGATGTTATCCAGAATAATGTGAAAATATGACATTCATTAAATACTGGGTTGGGTACATTTTCTATATGTAAATTCTTCATAATCAAGTTGCGTTGTCAGCCTATAAACTTAAGTGTTACATCTTACTACATTGTTATATTTCTTCTAAAAGCATTGATACACACACCAACAAAAGCATGTATTCTTATATTTTGTCATTCTGTCAATGCATAAAATAAATCATATGCATCTCTTTGAATAATTATATTTGTCATATATGTTTTGCTCCCAATTGCACTATTCGTAAATCCCATACATTAATGGTTCACCATTTTATTTATCTGGTTATTCTCTCCGAATCATGTGCTTACTAACTTGACAAATAATATTTGTAATTCATTAATGTATTTTGGCAATTGCATATCCATATAGCAAGAACAAACCTAATGAAAAGAACATTCAGGCACAAAGGAGTCCACATTTGGAACAATTTGCGAGATACAATTGATGTGCAGTGTAATTTTCCACCATTTAAAAGAAATCTAAGACAATATTTTTCGAACAAATAGATTTATTAGTTATAGCAACTGTGTGAAAAATATATATTCTCAATTGCATAAGCAATAAGATCCCCTTGGCCATTAATATTATTAAGGATGTTTCAGTATTATTTTTCCGTTTTTATTTATTTTTATTTTAGATTATTATTAGATTATTTTTTATTTTTATTTTTTAGGGTGACAAAACTTGATTTTGTTTCTTTGTTGACCTTACTTGTATGTATAAGAGTACAAATGAGGACACATATGCCTGATGGCATCAGTTCCTCATTGACACAAAATATGTGAATATATGCAATTTTGTAAATATACTGTATTCAACTTTTGTGCCAATAAAATATTTTGAATTGAATTGAATTGAATTGAATTGAATGCTCTGATCTTAACAACTTTGTCGCCTCTTTTTTCTTAACATCGCAGTTTTTCATCTTATCTTTCTCTCCTCTCCCAGTCCCTTATCAACTTCTCTCATCATTTTTCCTCCCACTCGTGTTTCTTTCTCTTCTCTTCCAGTTCCGTACCGTCTATTTTTTCCCTCACTCCTTCTGCCACCCATGTTTCCTTCTCTCCTCTCCCAGTGCCCCACCATCACATTCTCCCCTCACTCTCTCTCTCTATCGTGTTTCCTTCTCCCCCTTCCAGCTCCCCAAAACTACCTTCTCCCCCCCCCCCCACCACACACATTTTTTTTTTTTTTTTTTTTTTTTTTAAAGAGACAATGAACGGAGGAAGGAAAAACACAGATAAAACAAAAAGGTCCATGTGCCTAAAGGCATCCTCCATTCATAAAATGTTTGTAACAACTGGATTTAAACATTTGTAGATTGTAAGTTTGTGGAAAGCAATTCGAGGGAAGTGAATTCCAAAGAGTAGTAGCTCTGGGGATAAATGAATTCTAATAAGCAGAAGTTCTGCTCATGCTCCTTCTCTCCTCCCCCACTTCCCCGCCCCCACATCTCCCTCCCACTCGTATTTCCTTCTCTCCTCAACCTCAACTCCTTGTAGGAAACGTCGCCTTTTAATTAAATTCTGCCTGTCGTCAACAAACCCAGCCTGACAACAACACCCTCTCCCCCCCTTGTCTCAGGTAAGGCACACCGTAATGATATTGTTGTGGTCGTGGTACCGTGTTGTTGTTGTTGTTGATTCTTTGGAGATTGTGACGCATTATGACAGTTTATTCCTAATCGAAATTAAATCGTCTAATAATAGCCGGAACACAGATACGAAATGACTATTGTGTCATGAAAGGGTTAAAGTGGTGGTGGTGTTGTCTTGCATGGTAGCCATTATAATATATCTTCCGGTGTCGCGTTATTGCTTGAACTGCACACTATACTGCAAGACAAATGAAAACAAATTATCGTACTTAAAAGCAAATAATGAAATTTTTGATATGAATGAAATATATTTGTTGTTTTGTACTGATATGTATGACCAGTATGTAACTTTGTGTAAATGGCATTATGTATTGAATCTGATGACAGTACAGTATATACACAAAATGGTAGAAAAAAGAAATCATGCAATAGAATCATAGGGTATATTTAACGGGTATTTGAAGAAGACGAGCGCAAGCATAATTGAAATAAGTTATCAAAGAAAAAAATAAGAATAAAAACGAGAGTTGGGGGGAGGGGCGTCGACTGACTGGCGACAGAGGTGCATGGGGGCGGTTCGTTCGTGGCCACCCTTTCGGGGATCACGGCGTCAGGCAATAGATAGGTAGATAGACGAGATTTTCCTTTTATATTCAAACATAGTTTTCATCAAATTTGGACAAAGTAGGTGAATATGTCTTATTAGGTTTATGTATAACCAACATTTACTGGGCTTGCTTACCCTCAATCCTCACTATAATTATTTAATTTTAATTTTGTTCTGTTCTTAATTTTTGTTTAGTTGACGTAAAATGTGCACATCCCCAACTTGATTACTCAGCTATTATGAATATTTGTATAGCGATTTGTGTTATTAAGTATAAAAACGTAGCATTGATATGACACCAAAATATAGAAGTTTCATATATTTAATTTGGTATCGTAATAACAGTAATGATTGCGGCATTTCCATCATAAAATCACCAAAGTTACTGAGCGAACCTCTAAAAGCCTCACAGCTAATGGGGCTAAAAATGAAGGAGAAGGGGGTCCAGCAATACCAAAGCCCTCCCTTTTATACCATGGTGTTTCCCCTCCTCCCCTCTCTTGCCCTCTAACACTTACCCGCGTTATGCTCTCTTTGGAACAACTTTCTTTTACTCAACTCTCCCCACCTTACTATTCTAATTTTTACGTCTCTTCCCCTCCTCCGCCACTTTTTAAATATTGCCATGCACTTTTGTTCACATTTCTTTCTTTTATATTTGTCTTAATTGCTATTGTTTACGATTCATCAGTTTTATAAATCAGACTTGCCTCTCCCCCCCCCCCCCCCGTCTCTCTCTCTCTCTCTCTCTCTGTCGAGTTCAATTAACCCAAGCTTTAAATGTGCAGTACAGCGTTGTGTCAATAATATAATCAAAATTCATAGCAGTCATAAGAATATCTTATTTTAAAGAATCCGGGATAAAACAAACGCGTTTATCCGCAAAATGTCGGCAAACATTTATGTTAACATATCGTACTTATGATTTTAAGTTATACTGCCAGACTGTGACTCGAATGTTTGCATAAACCTTGTAGGGTAATTATTGGTGGGTTGACCTGTGACGGTTTGCGGAGGGGGGGGGGGGAAGGGGTGCAAAAGAGGTGTGCGGGGGATAGGGGGGTGAGGTTTATCCCCGCTAAGAATGGAATTATTGTTGCACTGGGTGGAATTTACTGAGGTTTTAATTTTGCGGGTGACAGAAGTAATACGCGAGGGGAGGGAGATGCTGATAGACTATGTCAATACTCAGATGCGTGAATTCTGAACTCAATATTTTCATGGGCATCTTAAACTGCCTTGTTTAATATTTCACTCATATACCCAACTCCTTTGTCTGAAAGATGAACACCATCCCTTTTGTGTCTGGTTTTTCTCTCGAAATTCTTCCAGTTGCGTACAAAATGCACCTTTTCGCTTGCACACATAGTCTAGTAGGGTCATTTGCTTGGAATCCGTGACCATTTTGTTCCTACCTTTTTCTCTCGATGGATTTGACAACCTGAACCATTTTAAAGGAAAATTAGCTCCTATGCCCCTCTGAAAAATGACGGCTAACTCTGCTAGAGCCCAATATTCAAAATGGCCGCCAACGCCATCTTGAAAAACATGAAATGTAATATCTCTGGCATCAGATGAGCTACAAGGACGAATGAGGTGACCTTTTTCACTAATTCCGGCATTACAAATCCACTGGAATGGTTATTGTATTGTATTGTATTTTATTGTATATTGTATTGTTATTTTATTGTATTATACTAATTGTACATACTAATCTGCCACTTCACTGTCACTACATGATTCACTGTATGAGCCACTATCAGAATCACTGTCCTCACTTTCGCTGCTATCATCACTGTTGTTCTCTGCCTGCGGATTTGTAGGTAGTGGTATGGATGGGGGAAGTGGCGGCTGGGTTGAACGGACAGGCAGACATAGGCCATTTACAAGATGCCATCCATGGCCGATCGGTGAGGGGTGACTTTGGAGCTGGTAATGCTTTTGCAAATATGCAAGATAGTTTGCACGCTCCAAGTGTGGACGGAGACTGTCCAAGTCAGGCACAAGTCGGATAGTGCTTTTTTTCTTCTGAGCTCTCCACTTCGCTGCCCTCGCATCTCCCACGGTCTTGCTTTTGGTATCACCATAGACATATCGAATGACAAACCGCTCCAAATCACTGATGACCTGTTCTGTGACTAGGAGCTGTGTACCACATGCTGCTAGCAGGTCGTGTGCCTCTTTAGACTACTCCAGACGATTTGTGATGAGCTTCTTGCTTGCTCCATAGAAGCCAGTGTTGTGGTCACACCCAGTGAGGACATGAAGTGGTATGATGGATGCAGCCATTGCCTCACTACACAAACATCGGGCATCGATAAGCTGACGTTTGCGTTTCACACACAGGATTCCTGTTGTCTTCTGAGCAACATATGCCGCTTGCACGTAGTTGTCTGTGTCCTCTGTGTCAAGAACGACAGCTGCTGTGTAGCTGTCTGACCGGAGCACACTATATATGGTGAGCATTGCCGTATCTGCCTCTACATGGGGAGCATGCGAGCTCTGGCACAAGCTTGCCTGTGGTGAGATTCTTTGCAGTGCTGCCAACGACACAGTAGATGATCTCGGTGCTAGTTGTTGCTGCTGTTCTCTGGAATTCCGTTTGAAGAAATGCCTGAAGGCGGATTTTGTTCTCAGGTTTACCCAGGAGAGCATGGAAAACTTTACTAGAAGGAAATTTATCTTCTGTCTTCATGAAGACATTGCTGATTGGCAGTTTTTTTTGGCGCAGTATTCTCTCACTGTCCTTGATCGTGTAATTCTGATCATATGAATCATTGACGCAAATGATGCGCTCAGCATGCTTGTGTCTCGTTAGAACGAAGTGCACCAACTTCTCTGCATAATCTCCCCAGGTATACTTGGTACCGTCTCCCTTCTCTCTGTCTTCAGTGGTAGGAGTTGTTAGGCGCCAGATGAGGCCCATATCAATAATAGATGTGTATACATCAGGCTCTGCAATGACAGTCATAGTTAGTTTTTGTTGAAGCTTGCTTTTCTGTGCCTTACGGATGGTTCCATTGACGTTGAAGATGGAAAGGCACTCGGGTGTAACACGATGCTGCAGGACTTCTTGAAGTTTGAGGGCACTACTCGTTTCAACCAGTCCGAGAACAGAGGCCAAGGCATTACGCTCCATTTCCTCAGTCTTTCCCTTCAGGTTGTCACCATCTGCTTTCTTCAATTCCTGAGTTGAAAAGTTCAAACGCTTGCTACGGGGAACTCTGTCGTTGAGAGACTTGGTCTTGGAATACACTCTCTCATTCAAGAACTGCTTCAGTTTGCTTGTGCCATCCTCCTTTGCCGATTTCAAGTCGGCAGCGAGAGCATCTGAGGCTGGGATTCCTGACTGTAGGGATCGAAGTGTCTTGTTTGTATGGTCAAATGGATCACACTTGAATTCAGTGAGACATGCGCTTATATCCTGTACAGCTTGTTCATCCTTCTTCATTTTACTTGACGAGCAATCAGCATGCTTCCCTTTTCCTTGTTTCTTGTGATTAGCATGGCGATGGACCTTTGTTCTCACCCGATTGATGTTATTCACATTCCGTGTGTTTGAAAGGAGCTGCTTTTCATTGTTCAGAATGGGCAACCAACCAGACTTCAGCTTAGAGCCCTTATTCATTGTTGACTCTATCCATATGTCGAGGGCGACACACGAATATGGTTTTCCTGTCATTGACTGTGCAAACATACCACTCTCCATGAATGCAGCCTGATCGACAGGAAGGGTATCAAGCACTGCGGTGAAATCGGGGAGATGCCGACCATACTTGTCATTATCATAGATTTGCATCAAAGGAAGCATGAGCTTGAGTGAGGACTTGAACTCAGTCCAGTTGCTTGTTCTGATTGCATGGATATTTTGAGTTAGAACCTAAACCATTTCCATGAATGACATCCAGTATTCTGCTTGTGGGGCACAATCAAAGTCCTTGAAGAGAGCATCAACGAGGTCCTTCAGCTCAGCATTTCTCTCTAGCTCTGCATGTTCATCTGCAAGTTCCTGTGCATCAATCGGATGTCGAAGCTTGGCAAGGGATGCCTTTACTTCTTCAGATAGAGGGGAATCTTCCAAACGTTTGTCTATGACATGGTGGACCAGAGTCTCGTAGAATAGTCGCAAGCAGCGAACCCCACGCTTAACATGTTTTCCACGAAGGGCCTTATCAACAGACCCGTCTGCTATAACACCAGCTGCCACCAACACATCTGAGATGCCAGATCCCTTAAACCTCATGTATATAGTGTAGATGAACGACATTTGGATGTGGAAGGGTGCCATGAATGGTAAGATTTTGCTGAACAGCTCAGCATTCTCACTTTTCAACTCTAGCATGAGCACGTAGACAGGATGATCACCAACAATTATTGCAAAAGGCATATTTTTTTCTTTGATTGATTTTGCCAGCTTACACATCACATCATTGAGAATTGTCTTACTGAGTGGGTTGGGATAGGTCATGTGGTATATTGCTCGACTCTTCTCATCTGCATTTGACATGCTGGCGTGAAACCCTGAAAACCCAGGCACAGTCTGTTATTCTGGCTTAGGTCTCGTTCGGTTCATCTTGCGCCCTGGCCAATGCATGGATCACACCACAAATTCTTTGCACGATGTGTCAGGAGGAGGAGTACTTTGATCAGCTGGTGGCTTCCTGAGAGGACGTTCCCCACGCTTCGCTGTCTTGTATGGGTTGACTTTTTGCATTTCACTTCCGAGCTCTTTGAGAGTTGTCGAGAGGTTTGATGCAAAGTTGGCACCGGGAACTGGTCTATCCTCGTGATTCTCGGAAGGAAGTTCTGTATCAAATTATTCTGGCTGCACAAACATGACATTAGTGCGGTGTGACTGGCCAGCACTGGTCAGTGTGTCGCTCTTGAAGTCATCGTTGTCGACTATAGCGATAGCAGGCTTACCCTCAGCTAGTTCGAAGGGGCAATCAGATGAGCACTTGAGGTCATTGACCACCCAAAAATCTCGCAGCATAAGTACGTCATTGTAACTGATGCCCAGTCCATCTTTGTGCATTATGCCGACTATCTCCCTACTCTTGGTCAGTCCATGTAGCAAAACAGAGAGATTTATCTCAAATGCAGTGCGTTTTCCAGTGATGTAGCTTGTGAGGATGGATGCAATCTATCGGACGGATGGACTGTCATCAATTGCAGACTTATTTGGGTGTTTCAGCCATGTGAGCAGCTTCAGCAGGAGCTCACTGAGGTCTTCTCTCTCCAACTCGTGTATATATGGGAGCCAGGGAATAGTATTTGTCCTGATGACTTGCTCTTTGAGTCGTGCCGCAACATTCATCACCAACTGATCATTGCTGACACCCAATGAAGATATTGCCGCCTCGATGTATGTACTTGATGCTGTTGTATCATATACCAGTTCACTCACATTCTTTTGAATGCGTTCATGAAATCCGATGTCTTCCCCAAATTCATTGACGAGAATTTCCTTTAAGTAGCTTGATTTTACTACTGAGTTATGTCCGTGATTTGAGAAAATGCGCTTATAGTCCTACAGCAGGCCTTGCAGTGTGCGAATTTCATGGTCTTTGAAGATGACTTGACGAATATGATTAAAGAAGAGAGCTTGGGCCTCTCAGAGGTTTACACGCTGCAGATGTTGAGTGCTTTCATCTGAAAGGGGCTTGTGGTCACTTACATATTTGCGCCAGCACGCACGATGGTAGCGAATTTCCAAACCAAATGCTGTTTGACTATCTGGGATGGATGCAACCAGAGTGTCAAGTCTCAATCTCATGACGTCATCTTCCAGACGGACAGTATGTAACTTGAATTTAGTCCAGGCATCTACTGTTGATAGGAGTAAAATCTGCTTGTCACGATCACTACTCTTGTATGCCCCTTTCATGCACCACACACATAGAGTCTTATCGTGAAGTACACCCATACTGGAGCAGAGCCTTTTAGGTGCACTGGCCTCTGGGGAAGGGTCTTGTTGATCTGATGCTACATCTCTTTCAAGACGTTCCTCGGATTTGTGTTTGCGTTTTTCGGCTTGAGAGAGCTTGCGCTTGCTGGATAATGATGCGTAACAAGTGCTATGCATGTGGTGACCCTTTGGTCCCTTCTCCCAATCCACATGTTCATGTATATTTTGAAACTTATCAAGTTCTTTCCATTGTAAAGACTTTTCCCGGATGGATTCCCACTCTCAGGTGTAATGTTTTCTAAATGATCATCTGCGGTACATCGCTTACCACAGAGTATAATGCACTCGTATTCATTTAATGTCTTGTCTGGTAACTCTTCACTCTCTCGCGATTTTCATCAGATGGGCATGCGATTCATCTGAAACAGTAAAAAAGTAATATTAGATATAGACCGCAGGCAGAGAACAACAGTGATGATAGCAGCGAAAGTGAGGACAGTGATTCTGATAGTGGCTCATACAGTGAATCATGTAGTGACAGTGAAGTGGCAGATTAGTATGTAGAATTAGTATAATACAATACAATAACAATACAATATACAATACATACAATACAATACAATAACCATTCCAGTGGATTTGTAATGCCAGAATTAGTGAAAAAGGACACCTCATTCGTCCTTGTAGCTCATCTGATGCCAGAGATATTACATTTCATGTTTTTCAAGATGGCGTTGGCAGTCATTTTGAATATTGGGCTCTAGCAGAGTTAGCCGTCATTTTTCAGAGGGGCATAGGAGCTAATTTTCCTTTAAAATGGTTCAGGTTGTCAAATCCATCGAGAGAAAAGGGTAGGAACAAAATGGTCACGGATTCCAAGCAAATGACCCTACTAGTCTGGATTGTATCATTTATTGCAGTGGCTCGGTCTTGGTACCATGCCATTTACTATAAATTTCTTTGCCTTCTTTTTAATTTCCTTGATTAGAGTTTGGTATTTACCTACTATATATCTTATTGGGACCTTACCTCCATCAAAACAATCGTTGCTACCCACGTTAACCATAACACAGGCGTTAGCAGGAATATGAGCTTTGGTTACCTCATTAGTGATGTGCTCTAGCTTACCTACATTGACCTTTTCTTTGCATTCCTTCCGGCAAAAGCAGGACCTTGTCCCCGCAGTAGACTGTCACTGAACTTGTCTTTTTGCTGCTGATTTTCTTACTGTTGTTATTACTTTGTTTTTAATTATTTGCCTTACATTTGTTGTTAACACTCTTGGTGCCCTGTATGCGTTTCTGAACGTTATTTTTCTCCTGCCTGGACTTACCATTTGTGTTAACCTCAGCCAACACATCATATTTGTTTCAGGTGGAGATGCCTGAAGAGTTTACCTTATTCCTTGCATTTCTATTATTTCTAACAACCTGGAAACCGTCATTTGATGGTTTAGCTACTGCGTTAGAATCTTTTACCTCCTTTATCTTGCTTTCAAGGATGCTGAGTTCTTCCTTCAGCTCGAAGTTTTCATGATTTAGTTCATCAAATTTGCTTTTATATGCATCTATTATGCAATGATGCATTCATAGAACTTGAATTACTAATTTTTTAAGCACATGACGCACTTAGCATTTGGAGAGAGAGAGAGATTTGATTTTGATTTTGCCCCGAGGGGCGAGTTTATTGAGCAGCGCCCCCCATCCTGTGAGGGGACAACCACTAG